>APFE030699945.1:47484-106452 GCA_000404065.3 Pinus taeda | reverse complement strand
ATTATAATAAGACTAATATAATAATAATATTAAGTTAATAAATAAAATTTGAGCTGGGTCTTATAAGTCAAAATTAGTCGTTATTCAATTTACCCGTTGGAGACTCTGCTCAGACTATTTAACTTACTAAGCTGGATCTGTTTCTTCAACTTGTCCTGACGATGAACCACACTAGTTGGTTCGAAACGCGTCGACAAATGATCTCTTATGTGATTTCGCCGAAAATTCTTACTAGACAATGCATATCTCACCGTCTCTATAACTAATTAAGTGGGGTTCACATTTTAAGCACATTTGTGTATCAACCCTTGCTCTGCACTACTTGCTTCACACAACAACATCTGCACAACTTCCTCCGCACATGCTATATCTAGACACGCTTCAGCTACACATGATTTGGGATAGACTCCGCCAAAGAGAGTAGCTATTTAGTAAGTGATTGATGTATACAAAATTTTTGGTAATATTTTAATTGTAAATAATGCTTATCTTTGAATATTTCAAATATCTCTTTGTTTAAGCTCTTGTGCAGATCTCTGCACTTTGCATTAGATGCTTTTATCGCTAATATTATTGCTAATATTTTAGTTATAAACAATACATATGAGTAGTCAATTGAGTAAAAGTTGTAAGGAGTGCACACAAAGTTGTGTACAAAACAACATTTAATTGAGCAAAAGATATGTTTATAGGACATGCAGCAGTGCGAAACGTCAATCTATCATTCTGTTGCTTTGCCTACTAACATATCAGTTTGTCATTCTACATTTTTGATATTGTAATCATCTTTTTTTCTTATGCTAGATTGTGCAAGTGAAAAAATAAACATGTTGCATCAGATTACTCACTGTCACTTCTGCACCTTCGTTCCGTCAGACATACTTTTTCTTTGACACATTCTTCATTGTGGATATCAAAACGTTTTTCTCAGCTTCGACAACTTTTCTACTGTACAACTATATCTATGAAAGTTCTAAATGAAAAAGAGTTTAAAAATTAACCAAAGAAACACTTTTTACTAACACGTAAAGGCGCCAAGTCTATGTATAACTATTAGAAAATTCTTGTGCGTATAACTTTCACTTTGTGAAAAGAAAAAACCGTGGTCGATTGATATATTGCAAAATATATCTTCGCTTTTTTATTGAGCTTGAATGGTATCTCCAATCAATATTAGATTTGGTTGCTTTATGTTCAACATTTGGTGATTTTCATACAATATTTAGAGATGGCATTCAAAACAATTGAAATTTTAAGGTGTGTTCATCTATTGTTCGACATCCTACGCAAATTCTCTATTTTTCATAGATTTAGAGCTCTATGCAGCGCAGACAATGGAGGCGACTTCCAAATTCATCTTGAAGACCTTCACCCAACAGTTTTCCGTTGAATGTGAAAATGTTAGAGATGAGTTGTCTGCACTCCAGACAAATTTGGGATGATTTCCCATCATTTACCATTAACATTAATAGTTTAACATTAATTGGTATTATCTACAACAATTTTCCGCATAACCAAAGCTTCGCACAACACTGAACAGGTATCAACAATAAATCTTGGCACACATAACAATAATGTTAATTGTAGATACATGTGGTCATTACACATAGAAACAAAAAATATAGAAGTAGACAACATTGAGACTGTCATTGATTAAGAAAATAATTTTAAGTATAGAACATAAATGTCTAACAAATTGTTTTTTGCACAATGCATTTAGAAAATTCAAGTGTAATCTCCAAAGAAAAATCTTGAACATAGAACAATATAATATAATGTTTCTTTAATTTTGAAATGTTGTTGAAGCCCTATTGGAAATCAACTATATATTTTGCAACACATCATAGATATAAAAGAAAACCAACTCTTCAATGATTATGATATGAAAAAGGAATAGTTACAATGTAGCATAGTCCCTGCCTCTACTTCTAGTTAAGTGGGGTCCACATTTCCGTCTCTGCAAATTCTTCCTCCACACAACTTCCACCGCACAATCACTTACACACAACTTCCTCCACAATGGTATTTCCGCACACGTTTAACTCATACAACTTCATACAACCACCTCTGCACTAATCTAGACTAGATAACAATGTATCTAGATAAAGATGAAGACGATTAAAGTGTGATTTGGAAATAACGTCGACTATTTTATTTCAATTCATTTGTCATTATTATAGCAATTATGGTAAGGGGCGATAAAAATATAGATAACTATGTATCTAGATAACAATTAGAACGATTAAAAATCTAAATAAAAATTTATCTAGATAACAATCTATCTAGGTATGTGCCATAAATATGTCATTTTGTTGATTTTCATACTAACATATTGGTTTGACTTTTTGCATTCTCAACACTCCAGTTATATTTTTCTCTTATTCTAGACTGTGCAAATGAAAAATTACACATATTGCATCAGATTACATAATATTCATCATTAATAAGATTCAACTTCATAAAACTTATGTCCATTGAATAAATATGATGGATCATTGACCAAATTTTTAATTTTGTTGACTATAATGCTATGTTATGAGGAGATGGAAATATTATATCATCATTAATGAAAATTCCCCATATTCTCAGCGCAAAACATTATGATCGCGTAGGGCCTCTTGATAATTGTAGGGATTCTCTTTGGAGCGTCCTGGTGCATTTGGATCATAGCACAATCGTAAACAATATAAGATCTCGCTAGTTGTAGACACTCCTTTAACTCTTTTATGAATTAATAGTATGGCATTATCTATTGCTGGTGCAATTGTTGCACTACTCGGTTCTATTGTTGGGTTGCTTCCATTGGATGTTGTTTTATAGCTATATCAGATTGACATGGATTTCCATTGTCGATAGACTATTATTACACTAGATTTATCATTAGCACTTGCAAATCCATATCGATACACTTATGTGTGGAAAGTACGTGAAATATTTTTAATTTTAGTTCCAAAAGGATAGCTTACACGCGCCACTTCTCAAATTTATAACAATTTTTACCAGCGAAATCTTTTTGGTTGTATCATTCCGATACCCAATAAGTTATATGATCGTTTCTGTGTTGTTTTTTTTTTTCATTCTTGAGAGTAGCCTAATGAGGCCACAATTTTGTTCGGAAAGTACTAGAAATTCCCACAAGATTTTGATCAAAATTTGGCAAAGAATTTGGGAAATGAGTGATAGTGCTGAATTCATTTCCACCATCAAAAGAATAATTTAAATGCTCCTATGAATAGTTTTTCTTTGAAAAAAAATAGTCGGATTCTGATGAAAAATGACTTTCAGGGCAAATCTATAGTCTCGGTAGACAATACTTTTTTGGCTATTAGTTTGTGATTCGGGAATAACACATGATGGTTTATTTCAATTCAATTGTGATTATTATAGAAATTACAGTAATTGTTTCGTATTTGGATACAAATTGCATGGCATTTCTTACCATCACTTTTGTTGGTTATATGCCATTAATATTGTATTGAAGGCATTGGGTCGATTAAAAATTTAGACTAGATAACAATGTATCTAGATGACGACGAGGACAATTAAATTGTGATTCAAGAATAACATCAATTGTTTTCTTTCAATTCAATTGTCATTATTATAACGATTATGGTAATTCATTCGTATTTGGATACAATTTGCGTTAAATTTCTTACTGTCACTTCCCCTAGCTATATGCCGTCAATATTGCATCGAAGGCATTGGGGCAATTAAAAATCTAGATATTAGTGTATCTAGATAACAATAAGGACGATTAAAAATATATACAACAATTTATCTAGATAACAATCTATCCAGGGACATGCCATAAATATGTCATTTTATTCATTTCTTACTATTAATATTTAGATACAGATTGCGTCAGACTGCCTACTGTTACTTTCATTGACTTTGCACCATCAAGATTGCATCGAAGGTGTTGAAATAATTAAAAAGCTAGGCTAGATAACAATGTGTCTAGATAATGATGAGGATGATTAAACTGTGATTTAGGAATAAAGTTGAATGTTTTCTTTCAATTCAATTGTCATTATTATAGCAATTATGATAATTCCTTTGTATTCAGATATAGATTGCGTCAAATTGCTTACTATCACTTCCCCTGGTTGTACCCCGTTAATATTGCATCGAAGGCATTGGGACAACTAAAAATAGAGATTACAATGTATATAGATAACGATTTATATAAGGACATGTTTCGATACAAATAGAATGCATTTTTCCCTTTTTGAATTGCTTGGGGTTTTGGCTTGTTGAGCTATGGTTTCTCTATTTAGTAGCAAAGCATCCTTACAACACCTATTCAAAAAAGAAACTACATAGAGATTTGAATCTACGCAAAATAGAATATATGTGTTGGACATTAAAGAATAGATGAACACATTTTTGGCTTTCAATTGTGTCTAAATTTCATCTCTAAATATCGTACGAAAAGCTCCAAGTGCTAAACATAAAGAAACAAAAGTTATTATAGATTGGAGATGCGGTTCCAGTGTAATTGAAAATCAAAATTTATTTTGAAATATATCATAAATCTGGAAAATAGATAACATAGAAGAATATTTTCACAGACCTAATTATTTGATGAAAAATTACACTCTAAGCTAATACAAAGCTAAGAAAAAAGTTTTCATTATTCACAATGAAGAATGTGCCAAAGATGGAGTATATTCGGGAGAATGGAGGTGCAAAATTGATAGTAAGCAATCTGATGCAATACATTTATTATTTCATTTGTACAATCTAACATAAACAAAAGAGATAACCAGAGTGTCGAGAATGTAGAACAATAAACTGATATGTTAGTAGGCAAAGAAAAAATGATAGATTTTTGGCATGTCCCTAGATACACTGTTATCTAGATTTTTGATTGCTCTAATGCCTTCGATGCAATGTTGATGTCATAAAACCAATATAGCTTGCAAATAATGATGTGACTAATGCTGACATGGAAACCACATGCAAATAGCCAATGCTATTGACATTATTCCTTAATCACAATTTAATCAACCTCATCGTTATCTAGATACACTGTTATCTAGCCTATATTTTTAATCGCTGCAACACCTTTGATGTAATATTGACGACACACAGTTAGTAGAAGTGACAATAAGCAATTTGATGCTATTCGTATATAAATACAAAAAAATTACCATAATTTCTATATTAATCAGAATTTAATTCAAAGAAAACTACCGACATTTTATGTAACAACCCTTGGTTGATTTTCCATGTAAATAAAATAAGACCAAAGTCATGGGACATAGATTCTAAGTTGAATGGCAGGAAAAATATATAGTGGGAATCAATTGTGGATTATTAATGACTATGGAAACTAACAAAGGCATTGGTAAAGTAAAATAGACAATAAATGACATTTAATTATGATAATAAAGGAAAATAGGAGAAAAGGAAGGTGAAGAGACACAAATTTGCATGCAAGGGAAATTAGAGGAAAAATAAAAGAAAATGAAGAAAAATGGGACATCAATGATAAAAAGGCATCAGAGAAACAATTCATAGCTTTTGTCAGTTTAGCATTTGGCTCTCTTACACTCTTGGACACAGACTATTCTTGGTGCACTATAGCATTCACTTGGATTTGGAAGAATACAAGAAAGAAAGCAAAGGGCAAGCAAAAGAAAGCATTGAAGTGCAAGAGACAATTAGATCAACAATTACAACAAGCTTACTTTGCAGGTAACAGGTTACATGTGGGATCTCCTTGCTGGTTTTTGGATGCATGGTATATTCATGTGGTTCCTTCATTATGTGTTGTCATTGGCATGGATATTTACCTGGATTTACATTGATTTCAACCTTGCCTTGTCATTTCCTGGATATCCATGATGTAGTGGGTTCCCCATTTGGTTTTCTGATTAGTTCTTATGCTTCTTATGGCTGTGGGTTGGGACAAATTATTTGGATCCAGGAAACAACTTGGGTTCCTTGGAGGCTGTGGGTTGAGATGGGAGATCTTTGGATCCTTATAAAAACTTGGGTTCCCTGGAGGTGTCGAAAACCAGGACACTATTGAGGGGGGGTGGAGGGGGGTGAATTAGTAGTGTAGGAATTTAATCAAGTTAAAACTTTATTTTATGTTGTGTACATCATAAATACTTCAGTAATAACTTAAATAACCATAATAGAGATTAATGTTAATAATCAAAATGGAACACACAAGAACAAGCAACTTTTAGAACTACTCTTCAATTCATTCATAGGGCAAGCTACAAATTGCTGTTACAATTTCTCTAGTTACACCTAGTAGGAAGCTACAACTCCCTGATTTTTCAAATACAACTAAAAGGAGCTACAACCCCAACTATTATCCAACACCCACTGGAAGGAGCACCAACCCTTGATCAATAAGCTACAACTTGCTTTAGGCACTCACTGTTCCATATTTCATCCATTTTCATACTAGGATCAATGGCTACCTTTTTCTTAAAAAAAATTATTTTGCCTCAATCACCAACACCTTCAACAATCTCTGATCACTAAGGAAAAAACACCTTCAGTGATTTTTGGTTGCTGATAAAAGAACCATACCAACACCTCGCTACACCAAAAGCTTCGTCTCAAAAAAATTGCGTAAGTTTTGCTTGATAAAGCTCGCTTATAAATAATTTGGCTTGATATTTTTGGATTTTCTTTATTTTCTTTGATTTTTGCATCCTTTCTTATTTTTTCCTTTGTTTCATTCATCTTAGTATTCTGGAAATGTTCTCTAAGTTATTTGACCTCAACAACCATTATATGCAAGTTAAACTAAGTTTTTCTGCTTGTTTCAGTTAATCTAGAGATTTTACAGGTTTTAAAGGAGCTTATCTATTTTTATCCTCTTTTAATTTAGCTTAACTGTTGCTAAACTAATAGTTCCGCTTTTTTTTTATCTTTAGCCCATTTCACTCGGATCCCTTACCTATTTTTCCGCCATAGAACCGGTCTCTGTGACCATGGCTTAATACTTTGGCACTAAGCCCTTTTGAGCCCTATGCGGGCTAATTCCTTTTATAAATGGACTTGCACTGTTGGTCAAGCTTCTACGTGAAGCAACCAAGGAGTTATCACTTGGCCTCTCCAAGAGCCTTCACAACTATTTATATATTGCACCCTCGATTCTTACTTGTGGCATAGGGCCCAATGCGGGCGCTTAACCCATAACCCTCTTCATCTCGACACTTCCATTTATGTGCACCTTTTTAAAGCCGCTGGGGTCTATCTGCTGGGTCGACGTGTTTGGTGGGCACCACTTGACACCCTTTATAATTCGCTGCTTCTTGCCTTCGTGGCTTGATATGTGCTACTCGACACCTCTGCTAAGAATTGTTATCAATTCCATCGGGGTAAATCCTATGGGATGAGATGTCTTGTGGGGTACTCGTGACATTCTTCTCATTTGATGACCACTGTCATGCTATCAGTGTTGACGTGTCCCAGTTCCTGCTACTCAAACACCTCTTGCATACTTATTTGAATCTTCTAGGTTGATCCTACTGGGATGACATCATGCTGACATCACCAGGGGAACCTGATGCCTCTAGAGTGGTGACACATGTCACCTAGAAACAACCGACTTGGGTACCCAAAAATTCCAAATCTGCATGCCTTGTGTCCACCTCTTATTGGATGATGTTGGCATCATCACTGTCGTCATCCAGGTCAATTGCATGCTGCCACTTGTATTCTTTTGGAGGAGAGATAAAGGGTCCCAATGTCTTGGTTTTCTGACCAATTATTTTTTAATTAGTTTTTTTGAAAAACACCGGGTTCAAGCACTTCTCTCCTTAAAACCACTCCTGAGCGATTTGTGGTTTCTGGAGGGGTGACCTCGGGGTGGATCTCCGATGTTGATCTACACGATCAATTGTGCAGCAAACCACTCCCTGTGACCACCAAGACCTCTACCTATGGTGCTGCTAGAAATCTTCCACGTAGCTCAACACTTTCCTCCCAGTGCTTAGCCATGTGTGCCCTTTCCAATTTTCCAGGCTACCATTACCGAGTGGGCTCTACCTGCTCAATGCATCCCGATTACTTAGACCTGGGCCTTATAAGAAACACCACCAGGTTTCTCCCTCCGGGGTAATTATGCTGCAACAGCCTGTAATGTGGACTCGTCCGGCCCAATAAAAACACTTCTCAATGCAAACATGTTTGGCACATTTTCCTTGTACTCTCACATAGAGGCTCCATTGGTCTTGCTACCAAGTTTGGAACTTATGAAAACTTTGGCTATGCACCAAAGACTCACCCAAACACCTTTAACTCTATAATATTTGACTTGGGGTCATAAAAATTTCACTGGCCCTATCTCATGATCCAAGAGGCCATTTTTGAACTTCCACATACCATTGAAAATATCTTTCAGATCACTTTCCATCTAGGTGGTTACATCTACATCTGAAATGATCTGCTACATCGAAATTGACTCCAAATCCTCTACATCTTTCTGTTGCCATGCTTCTCCTGAATTCCTTCTTTGACACCTGTGCCACCTATTTATTGTAATGAACACTTTGTTTCCACCACTTTATTGCCATAAATGACAACATATTTCAATAATCTCCCCCTTGGCATTGATGGAAACAACAAAATCAAACAAAACACCTTTTTCTCTTCTAGAACCATCCTTAGCAAAACATGAGTGCTACTCCCCTTGAGATAAGCTTCTGCTACTGTGGTACTACTGCTGGTATTTATGTTATTCTTGATCATCACCATTTCTCCTTTGACCTTTTATATTTCCCCCCTTTTTATCTTCCCTTCCATATATCTCTCCCCTAGTTTTTATTTATTTTTTGTTGGATTTCACTAGATCTCTTCCCCTTTGACATCAATGGAAAAGACACCAACATCCTCCCCCTGCCACCATACTCCATATTTCAAAATTATTTCTCTATCATGTTGATCCTGTGGACTTGGAAGCTTCACCTTGATATGTTGATAATGCAACATCTGCTTTTCTTCCTCTTAAAGGAAGAGCTAGTGGAGGGAGACAAGAGGCACAACTCCCAATCTTTGCCTCAAATACTCAAATTGGTCTCTAGGAAGTTGCTTGGTGAATATATCAACAACCTACTCTTTAGTAGGTACATGCTCTAGCTTCACAATTTGAGTTGCAACTTTCTCTCTCAAGAAATGATAGTTGATGGGGATATGCTTTGTTTTCGAGTGAAGAACTAGATTCTTTGAAATACTTATTGCACTTGTGTTGTCAAAAATAATGGGGATCGACTGATCATAAAACACTTGTACATCTTGAAAAATTTGCTTCATCCACAATAATCTAGTACAACAAGAAGTTATTGCATTGTATTTGGCTTCAACTATTGATAAGGAAATGGAAGCTTGCTTCTTGCTTAACCATGAGACTAGATAGCCTCCCAGAAATAATGCACCACCACTTGTGATTTTTTTATCATCCACATCACCTGCCCAATAAACATCAGTATAAATAGTGAATGATTTTTTTTTTTACCTCTGGGGTACCACAATGGCATAGTCCATTGTTGCTGAGATATCTGAGGATCCTCTTGGCTACTAATATATGGCTTTGTCTAGGAGCCGCTTGAAATTTTCCAACTATAGCAATGACCTGCATGATGTCTAGTCTTTAAGCTATCAGATATTAAAGGCTGCTAATGATGGATCTATATAAGGTCTGTTCCACTTCTAGAGATTCAACCATCTTACTAAACTTGTAATTTGTCGCCATTGGAGTGCTCACTAAAGAGCATTCTTCCATGCAAAATTTCTTTAGCACTTTCTTGAGATACTTTCCTTGAGAAATAAAAATTCCTTAAGGGGTCTTCGCTATCTGCAATCTAAGAAAATATGATAGCTCTCCAAGCATGGACATCTTGAATTCGACCTTCACATCAGTTGCAAATTCACTGGTAAGAAAATTTGAGTCACTGGAAAATATGATATGATCAACATATACTACCACCACAATAATTTTGCCTTCCTTTTCTTTGACTTATAGGTTGTTGCTAGTTGCACCTCTTTTGAATCCACACTTGAGTAGGTAACTGTCTAGATTGGAATACCAAGCTCTAGGAGCTTGTTTGAGACCATACAAGGCCTTCTTAAGTATGCAAACATAATATGGTTCCTCTGTTAGCTTAAATCCCTCTGGCTGCTCTATATAAACTTCCTCCTATAGCTTTCAATTAATAAAAGCAGATTTGACATCCATTTGATATATTTGAATTTCTTAAAGCAAGAAAATGCCAAAAACATTCTTATTACTTTTAATCTGGCAACATGAGAAAAGTTTCATCAAAATCCAAACCTTCTATTTGATCATAGCCTTTGAATACCAACCTAGCCTTATTTCTTACCACTTCTCCATGGTCATTTAATTTATTTCTGAAAACCCACTTTGTGCCAATGACATTCTTGTCAGCAGGCTTAGGAAAATATTCCCAAGTGAGATTTTTCTCTATCTGATGCAATTCTTCATTCATGGCCTTAAGCCAATGTTGACCTTGACTAGCTTGAAAAATACCCTTTGGTTCCTCCATGGACAACACGGTAACATGTGCTTGCATAGGGGGATTTAATAATTTCCTTCTTGTCTGCACACCAATATTTAATTCACCAACAATTTGATCAGCTAGGTAATTTCTTTGTACATACATTGGGGGATATCTTGCTTGAGGACTATAGGGATATTCCTCTCTGTCTTCTTCAACTGCCTCATCATGCTCTTCACTGATGCTCACTAGTTCATTAGTGCTGAGCCGTTTCTCTTCTTTATCAGTGTGCTCATCCACTTTCACATCGATGCAATTAATGATTCTCTTGGTGACTTTATTGTAGCATCTTTAACCTTTGTTGTTGTTTGAATATCCCAGAAAAATTCCTTCATCTACTCTAACAATGAACTTGCCAAGTGTTTCATCATTTTTCTTGATGTAGCATTTGCTGCCAAAAATTGTGTAGTGTTTAACTGTTACAGGTCTACCACACCACAACTCATAGGGAGTTTTGTCACTATTTGGTTTGAAATGAGCTTTTTGAGAATAACTAATGTTGTATGAATTTCCTCTTCCCAAAACCTCAGCTAAACATTCTTTTATGTCATAATTTCTCTGGCTAACTACTTTACTAACCTGTTTTCTTTTTCTACTACACCATTTTGCTAGGGGGTCTCTACTATTTTAAATTGTCTCTTGATTGTATTCTATTTACAGAATTCATCGAATTCCTTTGAAATGAACTCAGCTCCATTGTAAGACCTTATGCTTTTGATTTGGAGCTAGTTTCATTCTCAACCATTGCTTTGAACTCTTTGAATTTCGCAAATACTTATAATTTCTCTATGAGAAAGGCAACCCACATCATCAGGGTAAATCATTAATTATTAGAATAAAATATAGCTTACCTATGGGTGACTGCATTCTAGATGGTCCACACAAATCCATGTGCACTAGCTATAATGGCTTTGCTGAAGAGTTTTCCTTTGCCTTGAAAGGAACTCAAGCTTTCTTTCCTAGTTGACAAGATTTGAAAATAATGTTATGGATTTGAAAGCCTAGGCAAATCCTTAACCGCATTTTTTTTTTGAACTTAACAATTTTGTCAAAGTTCAGATTTCCAAGCCTTCTGTTCCATAACCAACACTCATCAATCTTTGTTAAGCAAGACTTTTCGGTCTTCTCTTTGAGCACATAGAAATTATTGTCAATTCTTACAACCTCAACAACTATCTTACGTGTGCCTGTGGACTTGATTTGGCAATTTTTTGCTTTAGAAACCACATCATAGCCTTGATCACACATCTAAGACACACTCGACAGATTATGTTTTAGCCCATCAACATACAAAATGTTCTTGCCCCTACCTTTTCCATTTGATAGATTGACCACTCCTTTTGCAATTATTTTGTCTGAATCATTGTTGCCAAAAGTAACATTACCTTTGTCAATTGGATTCCAAGTGAGAAACTTGCTTCTATGTCCTGTCATGTGCCTGGAACAACCACTGTCCACATACCAATGGCTCTGACTATTGTGAGCATAGAAAAAAATGTCATAATGCTCTAATTCATCTTTCTCTTTCCAGACTTTGGGCTTCTGTTCAATTTTCTCAATAACTAGCTCTTTCTTCTTCTCCTTTAGCTTGCAATTAAATGCTATATGCCTAAAATTTTGATGCTTAAAACATTGTACCATATAGTTTAAAGGATCAAAAGATTTATTATACCTAGGTCTACCTTTTGTTTGTAGAATTCTTCTGCTAGATCTACGCTCTCTATAAGATAGATTAACTCTACAGTTTGTTGCTTTGTGGCCATAATTGGTGCTTTTGAAACAATATCCTGGGAAGACATCGTTGTACCAAGATGGCTTCCTTTTGCGTCGAGCATAATTTTGGGCAGTTCGATTTGCATGGCCAACGTTCTTCTTTTGTTGCTACTGATTTTTCTTTGGCCATGTAATTGTCTCTTGCTACTTCGCTGTCCCTTATTTTTCTAGAACAAATGTAATTCCACTTTTACCTTTTAATTCAGTTGCTGCATTGGACTCACCTTCATAGCCTAAACCAGTTCGATTTGAGGAGGCTCACCATGCTTCCAAGGTCTCATTTAGATCTCTAGTCCCTTTTCCAAAATTTTGGTTGAAACTGAGCTGCATTTTATCCTTCTCCAACTCCTTTAATAATACACTTTCTCCTTCCAACTTCTCACATATTGGAGCTTTTTGCATTCAACTGCTGGTTCAATTTTTCTTGTAACTTCTTACCTTCTTCTAATTGTAGAAGCAATGGTTCAACAACCTCAACTTTTTCTTTTATCAAACATTCCTTCTATTTTTTTTTCTCTCTCGGCCTCTCCATCTTCTCAAGTGCACTTAACAATTCTCCTTCAAGATCAAGTTATCCTTCATCATCATAAGAAATAACCTTGACTTGCAAATTTTCTATGGGCATAAGCATGAATTCTTTAGAGCTATCATCATCCTTGTCCTCATCTAAGGATTCGCCGGGCTCAGTTTCAGAGGATCTCTCTTCTTGAACATAAAAACCTTTCTTCTTATCCTTCTTATCCTTCTTTCTATCCTTTTGAACCTTCTTGAATTTATCTTTAGGATCATAGACTTTCTTCTTCTTTTCAAGACACTTTGATGCATAATGAATAACTTTTCCACAATCAAAACATTTAAAGGGCAACTTACCTTTATAATTGCTTGATCCTTATTTGAGCTTCCTCAGAAAGTTGGCTTCTTCTTCATATGCATCACACCATGGTTAATCAAGCTCATCCTTGCACTTCTTTTCTACTTTGAAGGCAGATTATTTGGCTGCAAACTTGCCTTTTGAAATCCTCATCTCATAGGTAGTGAGTATTCCATGGATTTCATTTAAGGTGAGAGTTCCTAGATTGGCCATTTCTTCAATGGCTTACACCTCGGGATTAAACCTATTAGGAAGATATCTCAACACTTTTTGAACTGCCACATCTTCATCTAGCTTCTCATCAAGCCCTCTTATGGTGTTCACAACTTCATCAACTCTTGAAAAATAATTTGCAATTTCTTCATCATCATGCATTCTCAATTATTCAAATTGGATCATAAAACCTTGGAGTTTAACTTTATTTACCTTGTTGTCTCCTTCACAGTAGTTGCTTATCTTGTCCCATATTTCTTTGGCAGATATACAATCCATCACCTTGACAATTTCTGATTTAGGTAGGCCAGCATGCAGGGTGTGTATTTCCTTAACATTTTCTGTGAACTCCATTTTTTGATCTTTGGTAACCACAACTGGTGGCCTTTGATATTATTCTTCCACAACATCCCATAGATCAGCTCCAAGTGATTGAATGTAGGTCTTCATCCTCACTTTCCAAAACACATAGTTTGTGCCATTGAAGACAGGTGTTGTATTAGTAAAACCTCCTTCCTAGTTTTCCATGGTCCTTGATATTTCTTCCAGATGTTAAATTGATTTGAGGGAACATCTTGGCTCTGATACAAATTGTTGGAAACCAAGACACTATTGAAATGGGGGGGCTGAATCAATAATGTAGGAATTTTACCAAGTTAAAAATTTCTTTTACTTTATGTACATCATCAAATACTTCAACAATAACTTGAATAAAGATAACAAAGATTAATGTCAACAATCACAATGGAACACACAAGAACAAGTAACTTTTATAACTTCTCTTCAAATAATTCATAGGGTAAGCTACAACTTATTGTTACAATTTCTCTGGCTACAACCATCAGGAAGTTACAACTTCCTGATTTTTTAGTTACAACTGAATGGAGCTACAACCCAAACTATTCTCCAACACCCACTGGAAGGAGCACCAACCCCTGATCAGTAAGCTATAACTTGCTTTAGACACTCATTTTTCCATCTTTCATCCATTTTGACACTAGAATCAATGAATGCCTTCTGCTTTAAAAAACATTTTGCCTCAATCACCAACACCTCCAAAAATCTATGATCATTGAGAAACGTACACGTTTAGTAATTTCTGATTGCTAATAAAAACACCTTACCAACAGCTCACTGCACTAGAAGCTTTGTCTCAAAAAAACTGCATAGATTTTGCTTGATCAAGCCTGTTTATAAAGAATTTGGCTTGATATTTTTGGCTTCTCTTTATTTTCTTTGTTTGCTAGATGCTTCCTTATTTTTGTCTTTGTTCTATTCATATCATCCTTCTGGACATGTTCTCCAAGTTATCTGACCTCAACAACTATTCTCTGCAAGTTAAATTGAGTTTTTCTGCTTGTTTAATTTAATTTGGAGCTTTTACAAGTTTTAGTAGAGATTCTCTATTTTTATCCTTTGTTTAATTTGGCTTAAATACTGCTAAACTGACAGTTACGCTATTTTTTTCTTTTAGCCCCCTTTTCTCTTCTCCCTTACTTATTTTTCTGCCATAGAACCATTCTCCGTGACCACGACTTAATACTTTGGGTGCTAAGCCCTTTTGAGCCCTACACGGGCCAATTCCTTTTATAAATGGCTCCACATCATTGGTCACACTTCTATGCGAAGTGACGAAGGAGCTAGCGCTTAGCCGCTCTAAGATCCTTCATGGATCTTTATATACTATGCCCCCAGTTGTTACCTATGGAATATGGCCTAGTGCGTGCATTTTAGCCCGTAGCCCTCTCCATCCTGACACTTCGATTTATGTGCGCCTTTGTAAACCCGCCGGTATCTATCTGCCAGGTCGACATGTTTGGTGGGGACCGCTTGACCTCCTTTATAATTGGTTGTTGTTCTGCCTATGTAGCCTAGTGCCTGCTACCAACCGCCTCCACTAAGAACTGTTATCAATCCCACGGGGATAAATTCTACGGGATGAGTTGCCCTATGGGGTCCTCCTGACACTCTTCTCATTGGATGACCACTATCGTGCTATCAGTGTCAATGTGTCCCGGATCCTGCTACTCGACAACAACTCTTGCATACTTATTTGAATCTTTCAGACTGATCTTGCTAAGATGATGTCATTTTGATATCACCATGGGCACCTGGTGCCTCCAGAGTGGTTACACATGTCACCCAGAAACAACCCACTTGGGTACTAAAAAATTTCAAATCTGCATGTCACGTGTCCACTTCTTATTGGCTGGTACTGATATCATCACTTTCATAATCCAAGATAATCACATGCTGCCACCTATCTTCTGTTGGAGGAGAGAGAAAGGGTCACAAGGTCTTGGGTTTACGACCAATTCCTTTGTTAATTTGTTTTTCTAAAAACTACTGGGTTCAAGCACTTCTCTCCTTTGTCTATGGTGTTGTTGGAAAGTTTCCATGTAGCCCAGTGCTTTCCTCCTGGTTCTTAGCTGTGTTTGCCCTTTCCAATATTTTAGGCTACCACTGTTGGGTGGGCTCCACTCGCTCAATGCATCCCGGTTGCTTAGACCAAGGTCTTATAACAAATACTATTGGGGTGCTCCCTCTGGGGTAATTCTTCTGGGCCAGTCTATAATGTGGGCTCCTCTAACACAATAAAAACACTTCCTGCTGTGAATGTGTCTGCCACGTTTGCCCGATACTCTCGTTTATAGGCTCCGCTAGTCTTGCCACAAAGTTTTGCACTTAAGACAAGTTTGGCAATGTGCCAAAGGCTCACCCAAACACCTTTAACTTTGAAATATTTGACTTGGGGTTATCTAACTTTGATTAGTCTATCTCACAATCGAGGAGGCCATTTTGGAACTTACACATACCATTGAATAAATCTTTCAGATCACTTTCCATCTGGGTGGGTTACACTTGAATATGAGATGATCTATTGCATCAAAACCGGCTCCAAAGCCTATGCACCTTTCTGCTACAATGCTTCTCCTTGAGTCCTTACTTGACACCTTTTCCACCTATTGACTATATTGAAAACTTTGTTTCCATCACCTTGTTGCCATCAATAACAACATATTTCAATAGGAGGGTGTGGGTTGAGTTACTAGTTCCCGGAGCCTTGGACAACTTGGGTAGAGACCAGTCTAGTTGATGTTCTTGATTTCTAGACCATATAAGTGAGATCACTGTGCTTGAGGGTTGAGGTGGTTTGGCCTTTGGAAGCACTAGTTGGTTTTATTTTGGTTTAACCCTTATTATCCCACCTTCATGCTTGGAATATGGTGCAAGGTGATTGATTGAAAGAGAGATTTGGTTCCACCCAATCTATTGTCGGGTGGTAGGTGGAAGTCTCTGACTTGGTTGGAATTTTCATATGTTAATATGAGCTATTTTCCTATTGTGACCTATGAGCACTTGTACTGGTTATTATGGTGATCTTATGATTGATTTGTCATAGTTTCTATTTTGGTTATACGAAGGGTTTTATTATGTGCTCTAGCTATGGATCTCTCTCATGATTTGGTAAGTTATTGAATGGTTGATGAATGCATGGGCTAACAAGTGTTGTTGTAACTAGCTTAATAGGGCATAGAGCCTTCTTGGATTTTTTTAGATGAATTTTAGAAGTTTATGATCATATATGTATTCATGGTTGATAGATTACATGTTTACTATCTATTTGGCGAAATGTCTATCTTTTATTAGGCATGTATAGCCCAAGATCTTGCTCAAGTTTTGATTATTTAACATTGTTATCATCATTCTCATGATTTTGTAAAGTTACAGGTAGTTTTAAGCAGTGGTATGGAGGCTACCCTAATAGAGTGGCATAGATCTCATGACCGCATGCACAAAATAGAGGAAAATGGGTTATAACTGCATGGAGACATGCTTATGGGTGCAGTTATAGCCTCCCAACTGCATGCATGAAGTGTTATGGGTGTGGTTGGGGAGTAAACCTTGTGAAAAAGAGTTCCATCTCAAGGATTGATCACTTGGGATGGTTGGTAGGATCTTGTGTGATATGTAGTCTCTATGGGATGCCATATTACTTCCACTTTGTAGGCCCCACTTCCATAACTAGAACTTGGAGGTCGGGTCATATCATAGTGACATTTAGCTCATGTTTACCCTAGAGAGCTTGTTAAAGTGGGTAAGTGTGGGAGGGGTAGTTTACAGGGTGGTATCAAAGGTTCCAGGTTCAAATGCTTGGACTAGATGGGATAAATGCATATTGTTATGCATGCATGTTAATTGTATATGTGTCTACTATGCATGCATTGTAGTGGTCATTATTGTAGTTTTGTGTTATCACACATGGTGTTGATATGTTGATGCCATTATGTATCTATATCGTGCTAATCTAGACTGAGTTGTGCATATGTGATAGCCTCCCCTGAAACACACTGAGGTATGATTTTTGATTATGTATATATTTGGTTTATCTAACATGACATGTTTGAAGGAGATAGAAGATGAAAGATGAAGAGAATAATGGCGGAATGCAGTTCACATGACTCCCCTTATAGGCCTAATGTGAATTATATGGAATGGGAAAGGTCAGTTGGGTAGAAAGGATAAGGGTACTCTCCTTATTTAGCAGATACATTGAGAAGTTTGAAGGCGAAAATTAGAAGCTGCAAGGCAGATAATAACAGGATGATTGAGGCACATGAAAGAATTACCAGAGCTCACGAAAAGTTAATGCAGTCATCCTTCAGATCCTTTCAGATTTGTAGAAGCAAGGACATATGAGGATCAATAAGGGACAAGAACAAAAGACAAATGAGGCATATGGTAGCAGGTCTCATAGAGGACACAAGTTGGATAGGGATGACACAGTCAGCGCTGGCAGATTTTTGGATACACTTGATAGGTGAGATAAAACTCATGGATTTTATTCTAGTTATGGTTCCAAGAGATATTATCATCATTACCACCAACATCATTATAGGAAGAGAGTGAAGCAATATTTTCTAGAGGAGTTCAAGAAATCCAAGCCTCCTACTTTTGACAGGGACATGAAGAAATTAGAAGATGCAAAAGCATGGCTACCTAGGATGAAGAAGTTCTCCAGGTTGCATGATTATTCAGAGAATATGAAAGCCAAGATAGTGATCTTTAGTCTCAAGGGAGAAGCATATTTCTGGTGGGAAGATGTGAAGCGTGTCAAAGACATCAAGGTAGAAGAGTTGAATTGACATGAGTTTAAAAGACTCTTAAGGAAGAAGTACTTATCTGAGAGATATTATGATGGAAAGGCCAATGAATTATATGAGTTGAAGATGGGTTCCATAATAAATGAAGAGTACATGACCAAGTTTATGGAGATGTTGAGGTATGTTCCTTACGTCAAGGATGAGAAGACAAAGGTTCATTAATGGATTGCCTTTAGCATTTAAATATCAGATTGAGTATGATGAGCCTTGGCCATTGGAGGAATTCATCGGGAAGCTGATGCATTGTTATGAGAAGTCTAAGTGCAAGTCTGAGCCTAAGAGGGATTGGAAAGGTATCAAGAAGACTAAAGGGAAGTGGGCTAACAAGCGAGTAATACTTTAGGATGCAGGTGACAAGGAGAACATAACATCTTGTAAGAAGTTCAATGCAATTGACACAAAACATGGATCTCAACATGAGGAGAAGAATAATACTAATGGAAGGAAGCCTTTGAGGTGATGGACTTGAGGTGGAGAGCATCACATGAGTGAGTTCCCATCACATTAGGGTGGTAGGCCTCATATTTACAGTGCTTAGGAGGCATAGACAGTTGGGGATGTCGGTCAAAGTATTCCTCATATTTATGCAATAGTAGATAATAGGCATACAAATCATTAAGCATCCATTATCAAGATGGAAGGTAATCTTTGTGATCAAGTTGTTTATGTTTTGATTGATCCTGGATCTAATTATAGTTATATCAATCCCAACCTAGTGGATAAGTGTTTCTTGAATAAACAAGAGAACGCAAAATCTTGGTTGGTGCATTTGGCTATAGGGACCAAGAGAAGAGTTCATCATTGGGTGATATCTTGTGCATTTGAGCTGAATGGTATGCCTACATCAACACATCTAAATGTGCTTCCTTTGGGTCATACAATATGCTTTTGGTCACAGATTGGTTTTTCATTCATAGGACTAAAGTGGACTGCTATGATAAGGCTTTTGAGGATGGGTAGTTTCCCTAACTTTTTTCTTTCCTTTGTCTTAGGAGACGACTTTGCATGAAGAAGAGGAGGATAGATATTAGAAACATGCAGGTAGAGTATGATCTAGATGACTTTGTTGCTTGTCTGTCTAAATTGATATTGTGCATGTTATCAAAAATGGGTCTTGGTAACTGAAGGAACTATTTTCTATTGATTTTGAAATCATCCATTGAACATTCTATGGCTTTTCACATTGTTAAGAAACTGTTCTTGAAACCACAATTGCGTAGAGTATAAATTATAATACATATTAGTTATTACATATATGATATTACATATTAATATATTGTACATATTACATATTAGTTATGACTGTTACATATTACATAATACATATATTATACATAATAGTAATACCTATCATACATATTACTGTTACAGATTATACATATATGATATTACAAATTTACAATGATACAATCCGGATTCCGCATAGCCATATATAATATATATTATACATAATACATATTACATAGCCATATATTATATATTATACATATTACATATTACAATGAAACATACATATGTATTTCAGGTTAATATGAAACATACCTTTGTCCTTAAAACAACGGCCTCCTCTCTGCGCAATGGCAAACGGAAAGTTGGAAATCCTTGACACCTTGTATCTCGATTCTCCACAGCTCCTCTTAATGCAATCGCACAGGCAAGCCGCAAATGGAAACCCTTGTATCTCCACCAAAATACACACTGCACAGCGAAAATCATGCTAAAATAACATTTGCGGGCTTTTTATACACGCATTGGTAAGGGTAGCTGACTTTTTGGGTTGACTCCCGATTTAATCGGGAGTAATTCGATAAAATCGTGATTTTTTCGTTTACGAAAAAGTCGCCAAAAAATCGCGCGATTTAATCGTTTTGCCCAAAAAATTGGGATTTTAGGAATAAATCGCGATTTTTTTCGGGAAATTTTCCACATTGATTTTAATCATGGAGCACTTTTCCCTCTTTTATTCAATATATATATATATATATATATATATATATATATATATATATATATATATATATTATATATATATAAATAGAAAAAGGGTAAATTGGCCACCATGTCTCCTCAGGTCACTGAAATTCACATATAACCATCCCATCCTGTAGATCTTTTCGTTCCGGTTCCAACGAGCTATTACACTAAGGTGTTTTGTCAAGTATTCCTCCCGAAATGCCACCTTAAGTGTAATCAATTGAGTCAGGCCCAATAATAACTTTGTTTTCGTGAAAGTTGTTGGAATGCATCGAAACGAAAGGAAAACTTTGCAGATGATTGAATATACTAAGAGAATTCCATTGGACCTCATAGAAACTCCTCAAAACCCCTCCAAAAGCCCATGGGCTCGCTGATGACATCAATTTGTACGTGTGACCTGTCTGCCCCCAACTCTAAAAGTCCATCCTAACCATGTCATAAGGAACACAAGAAAAAGGAACATTACAAATCCCCCCGCCCCAAGATTGCTTACCCTCAAGCAATCCAAACCTGTGGACCAATCTGGTGGCCCAATGCAATTGAGACCCAATGCTTGGATTTCATACTAGCCACTCGGTGATGCTACGCCTTTGTGTCAACGCATCATGAACAGACCCCTCGATGCTTGGATCCCAGACCAATATCTCACTGAACATGTCATCAACAAATCCTCCTAGATCCCAATGCCACCAAGAATAAGCATCAGTGCTCCATGGCTCTTGATGTGCTATAGCTCCGGCTGTGAATGTCGCCCCATCAATTGCGTACCAACTCATTACCTCTTTGAAGTCCAATCCCTGACTCAACCTAATGCTAATCCCACTCCTTTGATGCCGGGATGGAATGTTGAAGAGCTGTCGACCTGTATCCCACTGCCAACTAGGGCATGTAGTATGAAGTATCTGACATCTCTAGGGGTCCCCACTCTACTATGCCCTTGACTAAGAATATCACACCATAAATAGGATACCAACTCATGATCTCTTGCCAATCCAATGCATGGACACCTGTGTAACGAACAAGTCTACTGGGCTGATTTGGGTCCTTGCTCAACTTAGGAGGCTCTGCCTAGTCAATCAACAAGATTTGTCTAAGGAAACCTGCCCCTCTTTCTATAATAAGCAAAAGTGGGTATATTGTGCTGCAAGCCTTGTCTATGTACTCCTGGAGAGGGTTGCGACCTGGAAACACTACAACGTTGCTAGCTGCCACTGCATCTACTCGTAACTCATCAATGGGTAAACCCAAAGATGGATGCACCACTTTCTCAAAAAGAGCCTCCCTTATCTAACTTGAAACTCCGTGCTCCTCCAATCTACCAATCTCCCGCCAAACTATCCTATCTGGCTCTGACTCCTCTTGACGACAAGTGTCTACAAGTACTAAAACCCTGTTGGTTGTCTGTACATCTGTCCGATCCTCACTAAGAACTAGCCCAAAGGACGGTTGTTCATCCTCCTCCAAAATGGGCTCAACATGAGCCACTAGTTGACCCTCCAAAAATGGCTCATCTCGCACACTGTGCATATCGTCCTCCTCATGTTCTTGCACCTCTGAGTGCTCTTCATGTTGGGACACCATCAATGGCTCATTTCTCACATCCTCCTGAGTGTCTTCTCCTGGGCTTTCTTTATGCATGGAATCAAATTGTTGCTCACCATCTTCAATCATCAAACATAGATGCGTAGGTGAGTTACTATCACACAACTGCTCATGCTTCTCAAAGGTGTTTTTAAGCAAGTTAAAACATTCTAAATGCGGCTCTTGTTCAAACATGGGCCCTTCATTCCTTTGTGGATTTGAGTTTTTTGTCATTCCTTTCTCTTCTTTAGTTTTTGCGTCTTTGTCAGTGTTACATGTGTGATCTAGTGTCCATGCTCCTTGACATGTGAAGCAGATATGCTCTCTCTTCATTTGATTTCTGCTCTTCCTTGCGAGTGCTTGAGACTGCTTCTACTTTGGCTCCGCATCTTTCCGAAATCTGCACCCTCCTAGAAATCTGCTCATAAAATTTCTTCTGGCGATAGGGTCAGCACTGAGGGCTATGATTTGCCTCAACGACACATCCAATTCGTGTTTCCTATTGGCTAATCTACTCCAGGTCTTTGATGGGCCATCCATGAGCAACAAATTTGCAGATTTTCAAATGGCTTGATGGAGACACATCAGCCACACAACACTGAGTTTACTAAGTTTTGTGAGGATTTGGGCACACTATTTTAGGTGTATATGAGAAATTTTCCTTTCCCAACCAAGGGTTTGTAGAGAATTTCATCACCCAAATGTTGATTTCCAACCACAAAATACAATAGCAAGCGACTTATAAAATTGGACAATATTGATCACAATGTAAAAGCACCTTCTTCTTCAAATATCAGTCTATAGTTTATAGAAGCATGAAGACACAATGTTCAACATTTTATTAATACTTATAACAAAAGTATAACTTGGAAATGATACATAGTAGAACCTGGAAAGTATGAGAAAGCTGAATAGTCTTTAATGAGCCCAAAAGTCTCTGTGTTTACCCACATTACAACTTCCACAACTTATCTGCTTGTTCCAGTGGACATATTGACTCCCCCACTCTCAACGCAATGCAAAAGGTGTGTCTTGGACACTGTTTATGCACACAACAATGGTAACTTTTGTCCTAGTTCAACGCAACTAAGCAAATCCCTCAACTTAGCTTCAATCAGGTAATGCGTTCTCCTCAACAGTAAATAGAGAGAATGCAACCCCTTTCTGAAGCTGAACAATGGGCTATAGTTAGAAGAATTATTCGATCCCCAATGATGACTTTCAACTTCCATCAAACCAGCGCGACTTCCACACTAAATTGGTGCACAATTTTGACAAATGAAAATCAACCTTCAAATTCAACTTCTCTTTTCTGAGGCAAATTGGCTTAAGATCTTTGAGGAACTCCGCCGCTTTTAAATTTGTTGACTCTTGGAGAAATTAGCATGATCAACACCCTCGGGAATTAATCAGATGAAATTAATCAACCTCCATTTTTATTTTAATATGGATGGCTCGATGGCGTCTTCTCAAAATTTTTTATTTTTGGCTTCTAGTGTGGTTTGGGAATAATGTCCAAACTTGTCTTATGACTCAGTCCCAACATAAAATAAAAAAATCAACGTTACCCCATAACAAGAAACGCAATCCACATGTTCTCATTGTTTACGCACAACGTTTGATCAACTGCACTGTGTGCCTTCTGTCCACCCAACGTTCAATTTATTCTACGAATGGTGACTCATTCCCACAGCTGGAGATTCTCTAACAACGAGAGGCCCAAGAACTCGACTTTGGTGGTAAACGTGCCTCGATTATAGCAAAGCTCAGTGAAATGCGTTGGTCAAAATAATTCCTCACACCTCGATCAAGACGCACACAACATGCGTCGAACAATTTCGACGTCTTGCAATATTACTAGGTTGCCACATCACACCATCAACCATTCCATTGAATTCTCGGATCAAGGATCCATGCGCATGCAAATTACGTGTATTCTTTATTTGAATAAAGGGTGTAGACTTTTAATGGAAAGCCATGCGCAAATTCTAAATACTACAGGAGGTACGCATGCGACCTACATAGATATTGACCATATTTCAAGATCTTCGATAACTGCACATATTCACGGAGATGGTAATTTGAGGATTTCCACCGATTTTGAAAATCACAATCCCTCTGCTATAAATCACGTTCTTGACTGAGAATGAACCCACGTGCAAGCTAACTTATGCTTCTCGACTTCCCCATTCACTATTACAGGTAGGCTCAACTCAGGTGGTGGTGGCAGCTCCTCCAATTGTTGCTCGATCCCTGGCTCGTCCCTTACAGTTGACTTGGCTCGCGATTTAATTCCGACGAGGTAGAATGTGGCGGATCTCCTATGCCCATCCTTCTGCAGTGCGCCTCTGCTAACAATACCTTGATAAACACGATTCCAATGCTCAATGGACTAGGGTAGATGCACTATATCTATAACCACAGCCCATCCACGTTCGACCTCCGACTTGACCAATTTGATTGTACACCTGCTACATGATCCAATTTGTTGCTCGTAAAATCATTGGCTCGGCTGATCATGGCACACCACTACAAGAATACGCACTGTGTCTCGGCCCATACACACAAGTTACTCACCAACAAACTCTGATCCGGCTGGCTGAGCAATCTGATTAATGTTTCCTGCCTTTTATGTGGTATCCACTTGGTTCCGATTCAGAAAATTACGCTATGGGAATTGTGCGCAAATCTAAGTTGCACGAAACGGGGAAACGGGTACGAGTTTCCGAAACGGGAAGCGATATGAAACGCGACCTCCCCAAATTTTGGAAACGGGGAAACGTGAATATATATATATATATATATATTATATATATATATATATATATGATGCAATCATAAAGCACAAATGATTATATTATTATTATTACACTTAAACATTAAAGATTTAATTTACATCACATTTACTCATGAATTATCACATATGAAAATAAAAATATCGGAATATCCAAAAACAACCTTTATTATAATCCATATCAAAATCAGCCTTTATTTATATTAATATATGAGGCTGCAAGTACAATAAAGACTATAACGCTACAAGAGAGAGATCCAAATCAAGATTTTCTGCATCTACATCCCATTCTTTAGAAAGACCATTGTTGTATTGGGAGTCTCCTCCTACATAGTCGAACAACCTTAGTGCTCTTGATTAAGTACACGTTTCATACCCTAGTACCCTACATGATCTTGATTATTGGGAGTTTCCCCTGCATAGAGGGCTTGGTTCTCTTGATTAAATACAAGTCTATTGGATTTTGAGTGAGATCTAAAATTCTACTTTCTCCATATGAAATCCAATGAGGGCGAAACCACTCTCAAACATCCTGAGTCATTTCATGGTAATGTTAAAAATTTAAGTAAAAGGATGAAAATGAAAAATAAAGGAGAATACCACTTTTAGTTTAAGAATTTAACATTACCATGAACTGCATATCCCTCAAACTTCCTGATGAACTGCAACAAGAAGTCACTAACATATCCTAAAAGTAAATTAGAAAACAAATTAAAAATAAATTAAAAAAACACAAGTTAATGAGGAAACGTGGGTCATAGGGCCCTGAAACGCGTTTCCGGCCGTACTGGCCACGTTTCCGTTTCAGGGAACGTGGCAGTACGGCCGGAAACACGTTTCACGGTCGTACCAAACGCGTTTTCGCGTTTCGTACCCGTTTCCGTACGGAGACGGACCTCTATACCACGTTTCCTGCAACATAGGTTGAAACTCTTCATCGAGAAACACCTGTAAACTCAAAGAACACTCAGTGGCTTGATTATCACAAATATTCTTGTCCTCATTGAGCCAAATCAAACCTTTGTAAACTCCCTTAATAAACTAGCAACAACAAACATCAGACCCTTCTCAAAAGGCGTCTATGCCATTCTTCAGAGAGAACATCCAAAGGATGTGTAGAAGGGGCAGGAAATAGGGCACAAAATATTTTCACTTGGGACAGATTTGAAGCACATGAGGGTCACATGGAAAGTCCTTTTCAAACTAGATGAACTAGATGCACTCCTTTCCAAAGTGAACCAGTTAGAAGGGAAGAAATTCATTTGGGCTCTAAGACCAGCTATGCTTGCTCTCATACAACCCAAGTTCTTGGAGGAACCTTGTGAAGGTGTTAGACTTCAAGTTGCAGATTGTTTCAGTAGCATCATGAGACTGACCGCACCTACAATTCCTTACGATGGTGATGTTATGAGGAGAGTTTTCAGACTGATGATAGAAACTTTCCGAGACTTGGACAATAGTGCAGGCTCTACCTTTGGGAAGAAGCTTGAGATTTTAGGAGTTATAGCCATGACTAGGATTTATGAAATCACGTTTGATCTTGAGTGTGATGGTTTGATCCTACAGATGTTCCAATGCTTCTTCAGCATTATGAAACATCATTCTGACACAGTCATAGCACACTTGCAGTCCATCTTATCATCACATATGAGAGGTTGTGATGCCATTTGTCGGGAGTTGCAGTCTTGATTGTTGTCTGTCTAGAAGAGAGAGACGCTGGTCTCACTTGCTACTTATGAGCTAGTCGAAAAGTTGGTTGAGTAGAACATCGGGTTGTTTAAGAGACTGTTGACTAGGGAAGAGCTACTTAGGTTTGGTGGATCTTATAGCAAGAATGAGCTGAGGAGGAAGGGACTTTGCTTCATTTGCATATGACATTGGGGACCTGACCACTCATGCTTGAGTGACAGTGACGAGATGACATTGATAGAGAAAGGAGATATTCATTATGTATGTTAGGATAAGGACTCTTCGTTGGACGAGTCCATGGGTTTGTACGATGATGCCTCTGAGGAGCACAAGCCGTCGTGTGGAGATGATGGCAATAACCTAGATATGCATCCTTGTGTGGTAGAGGAGTACGAGGAGCAACCGATTGTTCCTATGAGGGAAGGAGATCAAAGAGAAGATGAGCAACTGATGATACAGCATAGAGAGCACATAGAGGAGCATGAGTCAGATGATACACACAGTGTGTGGGGTCGACCATTTTTGGAGAGTCAGCTAGTGGCTCATGTTGAGCCCATGATGGAGGATGAGCAAACACCCTTGGGGCTAGCCATTGGAGTGGAGAAGACAGATGTGTAGGCAGCCTCCAGGGAGGTAGTATTTGCAAACACTTGTCCTCAGGGGATGTTGGAGATTGACAGGGTAGTCTTGTAGGAGGCTAGTAGATGACAGGAGTTGTTGGAGGTGGCAATGCATCCATATTTGGGTCTACCTGTTGATGAGGTGCAAATAGATGTAGTGGCACCTAACAAAGCTGCAACATATTCAGGCAACAATCCTCTCTAGGAGTTCATAGACAGGGCTTGCAGCATAGTTTGCCCCACTTTTTCCCATTAGAGGGAGAGAGGGAGGATTTCTTGGACATGTTTTGATTGTCTAGGTAGAGCACTAGGAGTTGAGCATGGACCAGTATCAACATATCAGATGTATTTCTTGCATAGGAGTCCATGCATTGGATTGGCGAGAGATCATGAACTGGTACCCTATTGATGGAGTATCATTTTTAGTCAGAGGTATTGTATTGCAGGAGCCCTTAGAGGTGAGGAATATTATATGCTTCAGTTGGCAAAAGGATGTAGGTTGGCCACTCATCAGTATCTTAGCATAGCACTAGCATGATGAGATTCACCTTGGTTTAAGCCAAGCATTGGATTGGAGAGAGGTGATGAGTTGGTACGCGGTGGATGGAGCAACATTCCTGGGTTGGAGTTATAGTAGAGCAGGAGCCATGGAGCCTTGATATTTGTTCTTGGTGGCATTGGGATCTAGGAGGATGACCACTCATCAGTATCTTAGCATAGCACCGCATGATAAGATTGACTTTGGTTTAACCCAAGCGTTGGATTGGAGATAGGTGATGAGTTGGTACGCGATGGATGGAGCAACATTCTTGGTTGGAGTTATAGCAAAGCAAGAGCCATGGAGCCTTGATATTTGTTCTTGGTGGCATTGGGATCCAGGAGGATTCATCGATGACAGGTTTAGTCAGAGATTGGTCTGGGGTCCGAGCACTGAGGGGTCTGTTCATGATGGGTTGACATAGGAGCAAAGCATCACCCAGTGGTTTGTATGGGATCAAGGCATTGGGTCTCAGTTGTGCCGGGCCACCAGCTTGGTCCACATATTTGGATTGCTTGAGGGCAAGAAATCTTGGGGTGGGAGGACTGTCATGTCCCCATTTTTATTCTTCTTCATATTACAACCAGGGTGGATTTCCAGGGCAGGGGATGGCCAGGTCAATGGAGTAGGTTTATGTCATTAGGGGTCCCGATAGAATTTTGAGGAGTTTATATGGGATTTGATGGCATTCGCTTGGCATATTCCATCATCCACATAGTTTTCCTTCTGTTCCATTGCATTCCGATGACTTTGAAAAACCAATGTTATTGTTGGGTGTAACTTAATTAATTATGCTCGAGATCGCATTCTGGGGAGATTAATTGATGGAACACCTCAATGTAATAGCTCATTGGAACTAGAATGAGAAGATCTACAGGATGGAATGCTGAGAAGAGACTTCCAGTGGTTGAAGAGAGTATGGTGGGCAATTTTCCATTATCCTTAAAAATGATTTTAATTACGTCATTTAATTAAGGAAAAATAATTAATTGGAGAAAAAGGGCCAAAAGTGACTTAAGTGAAATAAAATAAAATTAAAAGGTCACTTGATAAAGTCAATGGAGGAGCTTCTAGAATAATAATAAAATAATGAACTAAGATGCTTCTAGAGGCTTGGAGATCTATCCATGAGATCTATAAAAGAGGAGGAGAAGGTCATTTGGAGACATCTTGGATCTGATATTGTTTCTTGTGTGAGAGGTTGAGAACCTGGTTCTCTACTCCATTGGTAGCCCCAAGATGGAAACACTCGGGTGATTCAATGAGATTGGGCGAGAACCCATCTCCCCTTGGTGGATTCATTTAGAATCCACAGGTGTAGTGATTGATTTCCTGTTTCAGTTTGGAGGCCGGCATTAGCATTATTATCTTGGAGGGCCATTCCTAGCTATTGTATCAGCATCTATTTCTATATATTAAAGTTGGATTTTATTGCTGGATTTCTCATTGTTCTTCATGTTGTAATCCTTTAATGAGGTTTTCTTGCAATTTGTGGGTTATTGTTTCTGTCAAATTTTGGGTATTTGGGTTTTTACATGGCAATCTTCTGTGAAGTGCATGCTAATTTTGTGTGAAGGGTTTATGCCAAATTTTCTTCATCTGGGACTTTACAAAGATAGAGGAGAAGAAACTAGGAGAAGAAAAATGAAATTTTGGATTTCTTTTGGGCTATATCTCTTCGCATGTGCGAGATCTAGGACATCATCCTGCTGCATCTAGAGAAAAATTTATAGTCACATTGGAAGGCCGAAATTAGGTGTCTAAAAGAGCATTTTGCAAGCTGAATTGCTAAGGAAGAAGTAGATCCCCAAGCAAGGAGAAAGAAGACATAATTTACCATCTTCCATCCACACGTGCAAGCTAGGGTTCTTGTAGTAGCCAAAAATTGCAGGTCGAAATTGCAGTCTTAAGCTGCAAGTTCGAAATCTTGATCATAGGAGAAGTTGTAGTTCTTATAAGGCACGTTTGACTTTGGTTGACTTTGTCGGAAGGAAGTTATTCAAGAAGTTTGACTTGGTCTTGGAGGAGTCTTTTATAAGGATCTTAGGTCTTGGAATTCGTCATTTGAAGTTCTATAAGAAGAGAAGAATTCTTATGGATTTTCCTCTCAAGAGGAGAGATTTTGGCCTTGGCTTACAACCTCCATTCTGTGTCCTCTTGTCTCATTGATCTTTATTGTTTGGTAGCTGTTTGATGATAGAAAAACACAACAATAATCAAGTTAAGTAAAAATACATCTCAAGCAGTTATCAAAGTAAGAGAAATCACCAAGTCTAGCTGCCCCTAGATTTCTCACCAGGGTTTTAGAGCTAAAGTGACAACAAGAAGGAAATGCAGCTTGAAGAAGATCATCAATTGAAGAAGGATACCTAAGGGCCAAGTACAAGAAGATCATTAAGAAGGACTAATCCGCACATCATCTTGAAGGAAGGAATTAAGGAGCATCAAAGCGGACTACCCATCTTATTACAAGGATCATATCATCTAGAAGGATCAACACTTTGTAGAAGAAGAGGACCTCAAAGACCCAATCTCATTCGAAAGACTACACTTGAAGCATTCTTGGGAAGCTCACGTCATCCAAAAGAACCAAAGAGAAGCATTTCCATCGTTAAAGGAATCAAGGCCATCTCCCTCACATTGAAGAAAAAATTACATCTCCAACATCTTTGAAGAAAGACATCTCCAATTATCAAGACTATCAAGAAGGAATCAAGTTGAAGATATCATCATCAAGGAGCATATTGACTTGACAAGTAAGTATCTTTATATTTATGTCTGAATCTACTATCAACATGACTTCATTCTGGAAGGAAAGCAACAAACTGGCTAGGTCATCAAATTTCCTTGTATGGAAGAAGAGGATAGATTTGATCCTCATAGAGAATGAAGTATATGAATTTGTTAACGGTTCAATATCCAAACCATCTCAAGGGAAATCTCAAGCACTATCAAACTACATGAAAGGGGAAATAAGGGCTCACATCCCATATGTAGCAAATATGGAGACATCAAAAGAAATCTATGAAAAGTTGGTAGAATTGTTTTCCGTAAGCATTGCAAGAGAAGTTATATCACTAAGAACTGAACTATACAAGATGAAGATATTAAAGGAAGAAGGAGTAGCCTCAGACCTTATGAGGGTATCTCAAATAAGTGATCAACTACAAGGGCTATGGGAAATAATCTCTGATAAAGAAATGATCGTCGTTGTGTTCAATGCACTACTTGATGAATGGGGCAACTTTGTATCAAGTATCTATGGAAAGAAGGAAGCCACTCGATTCAATGAACTTTGGTCATTATGTAAAATTGAAAAAACTAGGTTAAAGGCAAATAATGATGTTGGATTAAATGAATAAGTTCAAGCATATGGTGCCATGGCTAGGAGGAAAGGGAAGTTTGGAAAGTTTGATCCTCAAAAAAAGAAGAAGCTTGACATGTCAAAGATCGAATGCTATGAATGTAATGAATATGGGCACTTTAAGAGCAATTGTCCTAAACTTAAGAAGCACAACAAGAAAAGAAAAAATAGAAACGAAGCCCATATCACTGAAGAAATAGAAAAAACCTAAAAAAAAGAAGTCTAAAAAGGAGGAAGTGAAAGCCTTTTATTATGAAAACCTCCTTCACTTTGTTTGAAAGAAAATGGTAGTCATGATGGAATGCATCACAAGAATGATGGGATGGATTATAGCTGAGATAGAGATGACATCATCATAGTGGCATGGAAGATCAATCAAAGTAGAAGTCTAGGTTGAAGCAATTATCATAGAAAGGAAGTAGCTCATGGCATCTTCATTGAAAACATATAAGGACAATTGATGTAGCAGTATATATGATGGGAAGAAAGTCATCTAGCAAGATAAGACATCATCATACATCATCATCATTAAAAAGGAGCATTTGTAGAATGAGGATCGTTAAGATCCTCCATTGGAATTTTTGTTAGAAGATTCACCTCTACTTAAGAAGTGTCTCGCAGATGGTCTACATTTCACTTTATGTGGGATCTATAGGTTAAATGGATGACGAAATGATGACAAAGATGTGCAACATGTCAAGTTGGTTGAAGTACTTTCATCTTCAAGCAAGGAAAGGAAGCTACTAGGAAGAAGTCTAGATGACCAAAAGAAGGAAGGGGTATGTATATATTTGATAGATAAAGTCATGTCATTATATGGTTACAGATAGAATGGATAGAATGCTCTATCTCATTGATAGGTCCCTATAATACTAGTGATTACCCCATTACTATTGTAGTTGTATCCCTTATTAATATTGTTGTGCCCCTATTGTCCCCATATTTTTATTACTGTGCTCCATAGAATCCCTCTATTGTTATTTTTATGACTTTATATTATTATTGCTAGGTCGGCTGAGTTATATTGTGACTCCTTAGACTCCTATATATAGAAAGGAGGTTTTGTCATTTGAATCATCCAAGAATTGTTTATTTATTTAATGTTAAAGGAGGTTGCCCCTTGAAGAGGTTGAATTCTAAGGCGTTGATCTATCTTTTCTATCTTTTTCTTGAGCTGGTTTCATAACATTTGGTATCAGAGCTTTGGATTCTAGGGTTTCGCTGCTCCAAATAGGTTATCATGGCATTTTCACTATAACTTTTTTCTGCGACGTTTCAAAAGCTAAAAACAAAACCCATTTGAGAAGAAATCGCGCTGAACCTTGGGTCCAAATTTCAGAACCTTTCGCACTATATTTGCGGAGATATGATCTGAGGAAGTTGGTCTTTTTGCAGACTCCTGAATTGCATTCCAAATAGGTGACTTGGGGAAAATTGTCTTAATTTTCTCTCTGAGCATCAGATTGAAATTTCGTAAGAAGGTATAGAAAGAGGATGGACTGTAGTTTCTTGTATATATTTTTCAGAGCCAAAGGTCGAAATAGTGACTCGTGGCACGTCGTACAAGTTCGCTCTATTGAACTAGTCTATAATCAGGTCACTGTGGGAGATTTCACATAACTCTTTCTTCGAGAATCCAATTTGGAGCAGACTTGTGGCATTGGAAAGAGGACGCAGAGGGCTACTACAGGTCGCAATTTCAGAACTGGATGGTCTGAAATTACAGAGATACATCATATTCAATATTAAGCTCCTACAAAGTGAAAAAAGATGTGTAGTTTTTTAAATTTTTGCATAAGATTGGTTTGAAAATTTATTTTGAAGGAATTCAAAGGGCTAGTAGAGCATTATTATCGGTAACTGATGCCCCGGGGAAAGAAAATGCAAACACCTAGTAAGGAACCTGAAAGCTCTAGCATGACTCATGAAGAAGAGGAAGAAATGCAACATGATATATCAAAATTACAAGACCAAGTGCAACAACTGTCACTTGCACAAAAAGGAACAGAATCTAAGATGGATGGTTTAAAGAAAGATGTAGAAGCTAAGATGGATGTTTTAAAGAAAGGCGTAGAAGCTAAGATGGATTGTTTAAAGAAAGGTGTATAAACTAAGATGAATGATGTGGAAGCTAAGATGGACGATTTGAAGATAGATTTGAATACAGACATGGAAGAATTGAAGATAAATATGAATAAGTTGCTACAAGAAATGGTCACTAACGATGAAAGGGTAGTAAAGGAAACTCATGATGAGAACAAAAGAAACATTAATTATGATTCCATAGACTCTAATGTTGGATTAATGACCCACCATATTCCAAAAATCGATATGAGGAAGTTTGATGGCAAGGATCCCGCAACATGGATATTACAGATGGAGCAATTTTTCGATCTCAATAATGTGTAAAACACACAAAAGGCATGTATTGCAACTTTATATTTGGAACCAAATCAGTTTGTATGGTATCAATGGCTTTGTTCTCGTAAACAAATTATCAATTGGGCAATTTTTACCGATGAATTGACAACACAATATGAGGATACAAAAAGCAACACTTTTTTTAGCCAATTGATAAGTCTCAAACAAATGGGTTCAATAATGGAGCACATTGAGGACTTCCAAAAGTTGAACATAAGGGTAAAAAATATTCTAGCCAAGCATAGGATTGATGTGTTCATAGGGACTTTAAAGGATAATATCCAACATGATGTTCGCCTTTGGGAACTTGATTCATTAGAGAAGGCATTCAGGTTGGCAAGAAAAATGGAAAGCAAAATTATGACAACTAGGAAGCATACCAGTCACAACTATAAAGAGGGAAGTGTTGTTACCCCTAGCTTTCCACAACCTATAAGGTTGACACCACAACAATTGGAAGAAAAAAGAGCAAAAGGGCTTTGTTACAGTTGTGGTAGCAAATATACTAAGGGTCATAAGTGTGTTGAGAAGAAATTATTCTGCATAGATTGTGAAGAGGAAGAAGAAAAGAAACAAGAAAGGTCAAAGGAAGAGGATATAATCTAGGAACAAAGCCTAAATAAAGAAGAAATGAATACAACCATATCTTGTAATGCATTCGCTGGAATTACCACTCCTCAAACCATCAAGATAAAAGGACAAATCAAGAAGAAAAAGGTAATAGTGTTGATTGATTTAGGAAGTACCCACAATTTTATTAATGTAAGGTAGCAAAAGAATTGAATTGCTTCCTATATCCAGCATCAGAGTGTCAAGTGATGGTTGCAAATGGAGGAATGATAAATTTCTCTAGTAAGTGCCATAATATCAATCTATCCATGGGAGAATATGTATTGACTAGCCCAATGCTTTCCATTCCAATGGGAGGTGTTGATATTGTACTAGGAGTCTAATGGCTACAATCCTTGGGTACAATAGCTTTTAATTTTCAAGAACGTTTCATGAAATTCTCTATGGAAGGAAAGGAAGTTTAATTAAGGGGTATTGCAGGGAAATTGGGAAAGATAATTAGCTCTAGCAGTATGACAAAGCTTCTAAAAAAGGAACGAAGAGGTGTAATTGCACAATTATGTTCACTAGATGTTTCCACATCGGAATCATCTCTTTCTCCATATCTCCAAAAAATCTTGGACAATCATTCCAAGGTATTTGAGACTCCCAAAGGTCTCCCACTTATTCGTGATCATGATCATGCTATTCATCTGATTCCAAGAAGTGTTCCTCCAAACATCAGGTCGTACAAATATCACTATGCCCAAAAGAGTGAAATTGAACATATGGTTGTAGAAATGCTAGAGGCTTGTATAATTCAACCTAGTCAAAGTTCTTTCTCTGCTCCAGTAGTATTGGTCCACAAGAAGGATGGATCATGGCACATGTGTCCAGATTATAGGGAGCTCAACAAACTCACTATTAAAGATAAGTTTCCCATTCTTTTCATTGATGAATAACTCGATGAATTGCATGGATCAATTTACTTCACCAAGTTGGATCTTCGTTCAGGATATCATCAAATCAGAATGAAGACTGAAGACATTCGAAAAACAACATTTAGAACTCATGAGGGTCATTATGAATTTTTGGTCATGCCTTTTGGCCTTACCAATGCACCTTCAACATTTCAAGGTTTGATGAATTCCATTTTCAAACCATTCCTTAGAAAATTTGTGTTAGTATTTTTTGATGATATACTAATCTACAACAAGTCTTGGAAGGATCATGTTGAACATGTTGACAGGGTGCTACAACTATTGGAGGAGAAACAATTATATGCAAAAAGATCGAAATGTTTATTTGGAGTACAAGAGGTGGAATATCTAGGTCATATTGTATCTCATGAAGGAGTTAAGGTAGACCCTAGCAAAATTAAAGCCATTAAGGAATGGAAAATCCCCACATCCATAAAGCATCTGCGAGGATTTCTGGGTTGACAGGGTATTATCGCAAGTTTGTTAAGAATTATGGGAGAATAGTAGCACCTCTAACAACATTATTGAAGAAAGATGCATTTTCATGGACTCCAGAAGCAACAAAGGCCTTCGAACATCTTAAAGAGGCAATGTGCCAAGCACCGGCCTTAGCTACACCGGACTTGAAAAGCCATAGAATGTTCAATGGATGATTTCAAAATTAGTAGAAAATAGTTCCTTCAGTTACCAAGACCCATTTTTGATAACATGCACAATATCAATTTAGATAGACAAGCAACAAAGTCATCCAGATCATACTCTACCTGCATGTTTCTAATATCTATCCTCCTCTTCTTCATGCAAAGCCATCTCCTAAGACAAGGGAAAGAAAAAAGTTAGGGAAACTACCCATCCTCAAAAGCACAAAAGCCCTTCACAAGAGAGAATAAACATGCAGGAATTGATTCTCTTCCAGCTCATAATGACTGTATATTGACTTGATAATGACAGTGTTCATGTGATGATAGCTGCAATGTTCATGTGACTTCAAAATAGGTACTATGTATTGTAAATTTGTAATTTAAATTTATTAATTTGTTTCTGAGTGGAATACAAATTAATAAATTATATTTTGCTGATTTGGAGGCTGAAGCAATTTAATTTGTTTCAATTTTTTTTTGTGCCCAAATTTAAATTCAATTATTCAAGTTCAAAGTTTAAAACAAAATGCCAAGGATTTTGGACGCTATGTGGGAGTTTGGTGAACCTGATACTACACCCGAAACTGGGGGGGCCAATAGAATGTATTTGACTTGCAAGTTGTGTGGCAATCATATGTCAGGAGGTATCAACAGATTAAAATTCCATTTGGGGCAAATTCAAGGGCAAAATGTTGAACTTTGCACAAATACAACTCCAGAAATCGTCCGACGGGCCATTCAATCATTGATGGATAAAGAGGACAAAAAGGACACTAAGGCGGCACTAAAAAACCAACTTGTAGGGGGTTCAAGAATGGGGGAAATTGAGAGTGGCAGTGCTTCTTCAGCAGCATCACCTTCCTCACCCATAGGTCCGAACCCCTCATCTATCTCATCTTTTTTTGTTCCTAGAACAACAGCTAATTCACAACCTGGGATCAAATCAGCAATGAAATAAAAGGAAAAGGCAGACGCTGACAGGTTGGTCACCAAGTGTCTTCTATGGAGTGTTGTTCCTTTCAACATTGCCAAGACAAACCCATTCTACCAGCCTATGTTTGATGTTGTTGTTGTCGTTGGCCTAGGGTCCAAAGCCCCCACCTTTGCATAATTGATAGGGCGTCTTCTTCAAGATGAAAATACTGATTGCACTGTTAGATTGGCGGAGTTTAGGGCATCATGGGAACACACTGGATGCACAGTCATGTCAAATGGTTGGACTGACCAGAAGGGTGGGACCCTTCTTAACTTTTTGGTTAGTTGTCACAAGGGGGTAATGTTTATGAAATCTGTTGATGCAGCTACACACACTAAAGATGCACGCACATTATGTGAGTTGTTGGACATCTTCATTCAGGAAGTAGGCCCAAGCAATGTTGCCCAAGTCATAACGGACAACGCTGCAAATTATGTTGCAACTGGAAAGATGCTTATGGAGAGATATCCTAACTTGTTTTAGACACCTTGTGCTGCTCATTGCATTGACTTGATGTTGGAGGATATAGGTAAGATTCCTACTGTGAGGGATATTGTTGAATCATCCAAGAGCATAACAAAATTTATATATAATCATGCATCTATGCTTAGCTTGATGAGAAGATTCACCAACAACAAAGAGTTGGTGCGTCCTGCCATTACGCGATTTGCCACTACTTTCATATCTCTTCAGTCTCTGTTGAATTCTATGTGGGATGTGAAGAGCATGTTTCTCTCAGCGAATTGGTGTTCTTTATCTATTAGCCGCAAACCAGAGGGAGAGGGCATATGCAGACTAGTTTCATATGATCAGAGCTTTTGGGCAGGAGTAGAGGAGGTGTGTCCCATTTCAGAACCTTTGGTAAGGGTTCTTCGGTTGGTTGATGGAGACAAGCCCGCAATGGTCTACTTGTATGAGGCCATGGATAGGGCCAAAGAAGCCATTTGGGCTTATTATGCAAATAAGGGAGACGAGGGGTTAGAGAAACAACAGGTCATATGGAGAGTGATTGATCAGCGATGGAACAATACCCTCCATCGCCCCATTCATGTTGCAGGTATCTACCTCAACCCTACATTTTCTTATGCCCGTGGTTTCAGATTTGATGCCGAGGTGATGCATGGATTCTTCACTTGTGTCGAGAGGATAGTGTCATCTGAGCAAGAACGTGAAGATATTTCTAAAGAAATGGAGGTCGATAGGATGGGAGGTGGAACATTTGGTTTTAACATGGCTATTAAGAATAGGACGACCAAAATGCCAGGTAAGCTTCAGTTTGTTTCAAACTTTCAAGTTTAGAGTTTCAATGTTTTTTTTTATGTTTCTCATTTTTCTTTTAACTTGTAGATGCTTGGTGGACAAGCTATGGTGCCAGAGTACCCCATCTCCAAAAGCTTGCTATTCAAGTGCTCAGCCAAACATGAAGTTCCTCTGGGTGTGAGCGCAACTGGAATGTATTTGACAAAATACACAGCAAAAAGTGCAACAAGTAAAAAGATTTCAAATTAACTATTTTGAATTCATTTGATTAATTTTAACATTTAAATTTTCTAAGTACTAATTTACAATCTATGACCCTAATACAGATTGGAGTCCCAACGCCGCAATGACATGGTCTACGTCTACTACAATCTTCGATTATGGGTGAGACAGCTTCAGAAACCTACTGATGTGGAAGCCATCTCATTGGACAATATTGATACCACCTCTTCATGGAGAGTCAAGACAGAGGTTGATCATGGACTCGATCCCGGATTGGTTAGGTGTGGATCTAGAGGATGTCACAATTGTAGGGGAGGGAAAGCCAAAGGTAGAGGAGGAGGAGCAACATCAGGGTCAGGAGGCACTCACAGAGCTGGATGAGGATGATGAGGAGGAGGTGACACCATCTAGGATGGGAAGCAGCAGCAGCAGCATAGGACAGAGGCCACCTCTTCCATTGGCTTCTAGAGGACGATTGAGTCCATTTGTATCCCCAGGGGTAGGGCCTTCTTCCTCTAGAGGAAAAGGCAAAGCCATTCCCTATTCTCGTAAAAGGGGAAGAGGATCTCAGTGACTGATTACTTGATGACTTTTAGATGACTCATGATATACATTTATTATATTTTTTGTTGATATTTTGACTCTTGAGAGTTGAGACTCAGACAGGACTCAAAATTCAGGAGTTGATTCACTATTTTGATATGTGATGTAGCACTAGACTTATATACATATTTTTATATTAGCTTTCTTTACATGTTTATGTGGAAATGCATTTATTTGATGTTGTGGATACTTTAGATGTTAAAAAAAAAAAAAAAAAAATTTGTGTTTTTTTAATTTTGCCGACTTTTTCAAAGAACTCTCGACTTTGCTGAGTTTTTCAACTTTTGGACCCTTGTCGAATTAATCCCGACTTCGACTTTTTTCCACATTGATTAAAATAATAATAAAATAGGAGGTTCTAGAGGGGTCCATCAAATATATAAAAGAGGAGGAGGAGGCCGTTGGAGGACATCTTGGATTTGATATTTCTCCTTGTATGAGAGGTTGAGAACCCGATTCTCTACTTCGGCAAGAGCCCCAGGACGGAAACCCTTGGGTGATTTGGGTGAGAGTGGACAAAAACCCACCTCATCTTCTTGGTGGATTCAGCCAGAATCCACACGTGCAATGATTGATTTCAGTTCAGTTTTGAGAGGGTCGATGTAGCGTTGGAGCAGATTTCTCGAGGATGGATTTTTATCTCAGCTATATTGGTTGTATTTGCATGTAACCCAGTATATCTATTATAATAAAATCTGAGATTATTTTTGTTCTTCGTATTAGAGAATTGCATGCACTCTTTGTTATATTTTACATAGTAAGCTTATGTTAATAGAATGGTGATTTTACGATGAAATTTTGGGTTAAGCTAGATTTCTGCAAAATTAGCTAAATATCCCATTTGGGACATTACAAAAGTGTTGGTCATGAAAGGATCGGTAGAATAATGGCATTATGCTATTTGGAAACATTCTCTGAGGAACTAATAACAATGAATTTCCCAGAGGTCATCTTCACCTATAGGTATTCTTTGAATGATAGGAATCAAATCATCTTTTCTAGCATGAATATGTCGTCCTTGTCATTAACTTTATTATAGACCTTTTTTTTGTGTAAGTCAGCTTTTGATATTAACAGAAGGAAAATATGGTACAAAACTTCTGCATCAGCAGATTAAGGGCCGCTTATCAACAGGCCTAACTAAAGATTAACTGAAAATTCAAAACAGCACACCTCGCAGGGCGGTAGAGAACCATTACAAACAGAAGAACATAAACAAGGAAGACCTGTCTGAGAAGACTTTCGACAGGTTCCTTAGGCAGAAGTCAGAACAACCCGAAAAGAAAAGAAAGGCGCGGATAGCAGGCTGCAAAAAACAGAGAGACAGACCGCCTCGGCCTCGTGCAAACCGTTACATAGTGGCTTGTCCAGGCTGGGGGGGGTTGCCCGGCTAAACACTGGTTGAGTCGCCCTTCTGCATCTCTGAGAGCTTGCTGTCGTTAACAATGACATTTCTTAAAAGTTTTATCAGAACTGTGAGCTTTTTGTTGATGGAGTCGGCTTGTTGGTCGAGCGAAGTCAGTTTGAATTTTATGCTTTCCACCACCGCCATATGGTCATGCTCCATGGCTTCTGTGAGATTCTGGAGCTTACGCAGATGCTCCGCTTGCTCTTCCTGTGTGCCCAGCGCCTTCGCAAGGAGGGTCTTCATGCGCCAACTCTCTGCTTGAGTTCTGACGAACTGGGTGGCTCGAGTGTTGGATGTGCCTGGGTCCAGGAGCCAGTCGACTTCTTTCCCAATTTGCTGATCCGAAACCTTTTTTTCCTCCTCCTGGACCATGGCCTCCAAGTCGATGATTTTACGCTTGTTGCGTTGAGTGGTCCTTGTTTCGTACATTTCTCTTGCATGTCGAAGGTCTTTGTTGGCTGACTGATTTCGGCTGCTTTCCCCTGCCATTTTGGTGCTCGCTGCCGTGGAGTTCTCCTGAGCGTTGTCTGCAGAAGGAAAAGGCTCTGCCTTGCTACACGATAAAACAATGATTTTCCTGTTGGCGCTGGTGGTGGTTAAATAGCGCATGCCTGGGAGGTGATCGGTGAGTGGTTGCCCTTCTCTATGCCACTTGCATGTCCGATCAACATAATTGCTGCGATATGGAATATTGGTATGGTATTGGAATGATTGCCTCCCCTTATGGTCACCGTCCTCTACCCGCTCCATAGCGTGCCAAGTGTTCCCTGTCCTGAACATATTGCGGCGGCTGATTTCAATACAGATCATGATAACTGCGTAAATCTTAATCACCTGCTTTAGACATAATTCCCTTATGTCATTTGTCCTTCGAGCCATGCTGGAATTTAATGGTTTTTGCTTAATCAGCATGTCTAATCGACTGTGACGCTGTGTTATTCGACCCCCCGGTCGGACTCCTCTGCCGTCACCAAATCCAACCTGGATAGCTGCATGCATTTTCCTTTTAGCTCTGGGTTGTCGATATCCTGCCAATAGCTGTCCCACATTGTGTTAGGGTGTTCAATCCCATGATTCGCCAGGTGGTCAGCAACCGTATTAGCTTTTCGTCGAACCGCCTGAAAGGTGAGACCTTTCATTTCTCCTAACATTTTGGCAATGTTGTCTGTTACCTTGGTCAGTCGCCAATGTCTGGTGACCTTGCTTGTTGGCGTTCCCCTGTAGATTTTCCTGGCCGCTGTTATGGCCACCTTTGAATCGCCTTCAATGACTGCATTACCTGTTTGGTTCAATTTAAGAATCCTTAGCCCTTTTTCCATGGCTGCAAATTCCATTTCGTTATTGGTTCCTTCCCCTAGGGCTTGACTGTAAATGTGAAGAATTTCCCCTTCACGATTTCTAATGACTCCTCCAATACCTACTAATCTAGGATTGCCTCTTGAGGGGCCGTCGAAATTCAGCTTCAGGAACCCTACAGGGGGACGACTCCAACCCATTGGCCCCATTCGAGGTTTTTGCTGGCGATCTGTGGTTACCATGTTTTGTCTGTTGTCCAATTTGAAGACTTTCATAATTTGCTAGTCCCTAGCTGAAGCTTGGTTGTTAGGATCTGTTCTGCATTTTACCAAGATTAATTGCCGGACATTTTCGGTTAAGGTAATTTGTGAATGCTCTAAATTTCTATGCTCATTCTGAAAAATTCGTCTGTTTCTTTCTTTCCATATGGTCCAAGTTATGAACCCTGGCAGGACTTTCCAAATACTGTTGATTCTTGAGTTGTTTGAGTACTCGCTTTGCCAATTCATAATGGTGTTTTGAATGGAATCTATGTCCCTGTTGGTTTGTTGCATTGTAGTTTCCATCCATTTCCAGAGGTGCTCCGCGCATTCATAGGTATTGAAAAGATGGTTCATATTTTCTTCGGTTGTTTTGCATAAAGGGCATATGGAGGGGCCATTAAATCCCTTTTTACGCAGATTTTCCCAGGTGAGGGTTTTTTCCCGCATTAGGAGCCATATAAAGGTTTTTATTTTGGGCCGGAACAAGGAGTCCTAGACCTTGTTGCTCCAAGGCATTACCTCCCCCTACTCAGAATGCTCTAGCTGCTCGCTGGCTTCTTTGAGTGTGTAATTACCACTCCCTTTCATGCCCCATCTTAGCTTATCCTTTTCTGTAGCCTTTCTAATTTTTCTTTTGTTTAGATGGCCTAGCAAGTCCTTTATATTATTGTTTGCTTCAATTGAAGTGTCAGTGTCATGGAATGACCAATCTCTCCATTCCTGGTCGCTGCTGCTGTGGCTCCAGTAATGGTGGACCTTGTGCCTTCCCCTGTTTTGACATTCTCTTTTAAAATCTTCTAGTTCTGGTTTTTCTAGCCGTGGGAGTTTCCGCCAAGCATCTTCCCAGAAAAAAAGCGGTTTGCCCGTTGCGAATTTCCCAGAAACTGTGGTCCTGAACTATGTTACGGTTCCTTCTAGCTAAGTTCCATATTGGAGAGCCCTCTGGCACATCCTGTAGCCTTATTAAGTCATGTTCATTGCAGTCGGGAGTATATTTTTCCTTCCACTGTCTGGCCCATGGTAGAGTGGGTTCCTTCAACCATCGCCACCACAGCTTAGCTCCACAGGTCATGTTGATGGTGTGGGGATCTATAAGATTTAAGCCCCCTGCTGCTTTTGATTTGCAAAGTTTGTTCCAGGCCACAAGTGCCAATTTGTTTTTTTCCGGGTTGCCACTCCATATAAATGATCTTTGTATAGTTCTAATTTTCTGGAGGACTCCTTTAGGAGCTGGCATAATGGAAAGCAGATACTGCGAAATAGCTTGCAGTATTGCTTTAGTGAGGACCAATCTTCCCGCAAAGTTAAGGGCTCTATGAGTCCAGTGCCTGCATCTTTTCTCCATTTTCGCTAAGATTTTCTCCCAGTGAATTTTTTGCCAAGGTTTTGTTGTTAGCGGGGCTCCCAAATACTTAGAGGGCAGATTGCCCCGTCTGAATCCCAGTATATTAGATAGATGCTTCTAAATGGCTAGATGAGTATTAAAGAAGAAAATTGTAGATTTAGCATGATTGATCTCCATACCTGACGCTCTGCTGAAGAGGTCTAGAATGTTCTTGAACGCCACGGCTTCTTTCACAGTTGGGATGCCATGCAGCATGGTGTCATCAACAAACTGTTGGTGCGTTGTTGCCGGAATAGAGTGAAGAGGATGTAATCCTTTAATTTTGCCGTCCTCTCTTGCTTTGTGAATAAGTCTGCTGAGCCCTTCCATAAGGATCACAAAGAGGAAGGGGGAGAGAGGGTCTCCCTGCCTGATACCTTGGGAGGGGGAGAAGGGTTCCGAGGGGGAGCCATTGACCAGGATAGAAAATTTTGTGGATTTAATCAGTGCTAGGATCCATTTAGTCCATTGCTTGTCAAAGCCAAAAGCATTCAGAATGGCTTCCATATAATTCTAGTTGACTTTATCGAATGCTTTGGAGAGGTCCAGTTGCATTAGCATACCTGCCATTTTCCTTGTCTGAAGAGTGTGAACCATCTCTTGAGCTAAAAGGATATTGTCCAAGATTTGTCTGCCCTCCACGTATCCTGACTGCTCTTCCGAAATTAAAATAGGAAGAATTGACTTAAGTCTATTGGCTATAACTTTAGATATGATTTTATATATCACATTACATAAAGCTATAGGTCTAAATTTCTCGGGAGAGTTGGCTTCTTCTTCCTTAGGAATTAGAGCAAGGAAGGTGGAATTTAGTGATTTGAGAATGGAACAGGATCACTTGGAATCTTCTACAACTTCCCAAACCTCTGTTTTAATAGTAGGCCAGCAGGCTTTATAGAAATTTATTGTGAAAACGTCAGGCCCGGGTGCTTTGTCATTCGGCATACTCTTGACGGCTTCCTCCACCTCCTCCATCGAGACTGCTCTTAACAGGGCTGAGTTTTGCTCATTAGTTATGATGCGGGGTATTGCTTGGGTAAGTTCATCTATAGCCTCTGTTCTTTCTTCGTGCGTTTCCTGAGCTATATGATTGAAATGCCTGGTAAGCAGAGATGATACTTCCTTGTGATTTTGAAGAGTTTCCCCTGCTTCATTATTGAGTCGTAGAATTTTATTTGCACCCCTGTAGTCTAGTGTAGATCTATGGAAAAACTTTGTGTTTTGCTCTCCTTCCTTTAGCCATTGGATCCTTGTTTTCTGTCTCCAGAGTGTTTCTTCCTGTTGACATCGAAGTTGCCATTGCTCCATCAGTGCTTTTTCCTGTTCCTTTGAATCTTCACTGATGTTCCCTGAGGTCCATTCCTTATGAATTTTCTTTAACTTGCTTTCTATGATGGATTTTTCCTGGAAGATGTTCCCAAATTCTGTTGCATTCCATTCTTTAATTTTGCATTTGATATGTTTTAATTTGCTTTGGAGCTTGAACATTCTGGTTCCTCTAATGTCCAATGGTTCACACCACCATTTCTCCAACAATTGAACAAAGTTGGGGTGCTTCAACCAGAACTTTTCGAATCTGAAAGGCTTGTTTCTAGGGGTCCCTAGGAAGGCTACCTCTAAAGAGATACGCCAATGATCTGATCCTCAATTGGGAAGAATGTCAGAATCCACTGTGATGCCTTCAAGTAAAATACTTTCAGAGATAAGAAATTTGTCCAATTGTGTAGCAATCAGCTTCTCTCCTCCTCTTCTATTGTTCCAAGTGAAGGAGCTGTTTTTGGGTAAGATGTCTACTAGTTTTGCAGATTCAATGAATTCTGCAAATAGTTCTGCATCCTTATTGAGCTTTCTGATTCCTCCTTTCTTCTCTAGGAGAGAGGTTATCATATTAAAATCTCCTCCCATAATTATCTTCGAGGTGGGATGTCTAAGCTTTAAACTCATGAGAAAATTAAGAAAATAAAATTTATCTTCTAACCTTTGCAGTACATAGACATTTATGCATAAGTAAGTTTCAGAGTTACCTATCATTTGAATTTCCGTGGCTATGAACAATCTGGTGGCTTCCATTGAGAGGACACTTACTATTCTGGTGTCCCAGAGAATGGTTATGCCTCCTTCCCATCCTTGACTGACTACTTCTATGAAATCTATAGGTTGGCCCAATCTTTTGCTGATGTTCACCATGTGATTGGTGGCACATTTGGTTTCCTGTATGAACATAATGTCCGACTTTTCTCCTTGGAACTTTCTTTTAAGAAGTCTTTGCTTCGCTTGGCTATTGAGCCCTCTTGCATTCCATGAAACGATTTTCATTTATAACTATATATATTATTGGTAGGATGGGAAGGCATTTAGCGCCTTCATTTTGCCTGAATTTAGCATTAAGATCCCCAAATCTTGCAGCACCTCCCCATTTGTTCTTCTTCCTCTTTTCTTTTTTTGCTTCAGACCTGTTGGATTAAGAGAGATGCTTTTTGAATGATTTCCTGTGCCTGTTGCAATACCTAATCTTCTGTTTTGTCTGTCTAATTCCACCTTTTGTCTTGCGATGAATAGGTCACTGATCTTCCTTAATTCTTCTTCTGGAATGTTTTCTAGTCCTTCAGATTTCCAGTTTTCCTCCATGACTGGGAGGTTCACCCCTTCCTTCTCTAGAGCTTCATTGAGCTCCATCTCTTCACTTCCACCATCATTGGTTCGCATATCAGTATCTTCATCATGTTCTTCTTCTAGCTCATGCATTTGGGCTTTAGTACTGATTTGATTTTCCTCCCCTTTCTTCATATTATGGCCTTGCTGGTCTTTTGGCTTCTCATTCCGCTGCTTTTCCTCGTTTGTTCCTTCTGAATCTGTGTCTATTTCCATAATGCTAAAGGTGTTGTTGGTAATGCCTGGTTCTACCCCTGCTCTGTTTAATCTTTTCCCGTTGGCTCTTTGTCTTGCTTTTGGTTTTGTGAAGGTTTCTTTACTCTTTGCTGCTTGCACAATTTTGTGATCTTCCTCTGTTTTGTTTAAAGGGCAGTCTCTAGCGAGGTGTCTATGTTCATGACACTTTCTACATCGGAAGGGGATTTGCTCATAATCAATGGCTTGAAAGTAGTCCTCATCTCTAAACTCCAGCCATAAGCCTTCATGCAGAGCTCCTGAAACATCCAGCTCCACACAGATTCTTGCGCAAGAAGTGTACCTTCGTTGTATCGTTGCTTCTGAGGCTTTGATAAAGGTTCCTAGACGATCTCCTATTTGCCTGAGCGTCACTAAACCCCAATAGTCTATTGGAAGGGAGAATAGACGAATCCTCACAGGAACCTGTGTGAAGGTTTCTTTTTCTGGCACAAAGTTGGTTTTCCAGGGTCTCATGTAGAGTCCCGCTGAAGAGAAGAAGTAGGGACATCCATCAAAAACCCTGTCCTTATCTTCTAAGTTCATGAAAACAACAGTAAAAAAACCTTTTGCTCCTAGGTGTAGTTTGACATCACCTTTAGGTTTCCAGTGTTGCTTGATCCATTGACAGAGCGCGCGTTCCGTTGGCCACAGTCCCATGAACTTGCATATTACTACATGTTCTGACAGGTGTTCTCGATGGGCTTGAATCTCTGGATCTGTAAAAACCACTCTGAGGGTTTCTTTTTTCTTTGGTTTGCATGTTCCTTGCATTGCTTTGTTGGTGCTGGGGTTTGGGGCTGTTTGTTTCTCCTTTTCTTCTCGAGACTATTTCTCTGCTTCATGTTCCTCTTCTTCCTCTGTTTGGGTATTTGTTGGACCTGTATCCCTTTGGTCTGCATCCACTCTTTTGTCCCTGTTCTCCTTTCCATTATTTACTTTGTCTTTCTTTTTTGGGTTGCTTCTTGTCTCTATTTGCATTTTTTGTTCCTTTTCTTTGCTAGTTCCGCTATTTTCCTTACGCTCTCCATAGCCCGTGATTTTTAATCCTTCATGCGCTTTCTGTTCCTGCATGACAACCTGTTTGAAGGATGGGGTCCCAGTTGACCCCCCGCTTACCATTTGTCGGGTCAATCCACGACCTCTGCTTAGTAGATCTGCTATTCTGTCTCTCTGCGCTTCTAGAACTGACTCTGGGCTTGCAGGTTTGAGGCGCTAAACCCCAGACCTAGAGATTGCAGTCGAATCGCCAGAGCTAACTTTATTATAGACCTTAACAACATTGTGTTTCAACTTAATAACAAAGTGTGTGTATTTTAAAAGGATTTTAGTCTGCCAAGCAATGTCATAGATGAGTATCAGATTGTTAGGTTTCAAGTTTCAACTTAAACAATTGTTAGCTTGCATATTGTTAGGTTTCAACTTAAACAAAAAGTTGGAAGATTTCAAAATTTATACCTATTAAATTTATAAATATAAATATATATAAATTATAATATACCCCCGACGAACTCATGTACCTTGTTTCAAAAAGTGACGCACATGTCCCAGCACCCGTCCCGACACCCACGTTTCCTAGAAACATGATATTATGTGACATTCATTGCTGACCATTCAAGAAAAACTTGGGTTTGTTTGTTGAAATCCAAGGATGAAGTATTCATCAAATTTCAAGAATTCAAAACTGAAGTGGAGAACCTTACAAAACAAAGAATAAAGATTCTAAGGTTTGATAATGGAGGAGAATATACTTCAAAGGAAATCATAGCCTTTTGTAAGGAGTAAGGGATTAAGAGGGAGTTGATAGTCCCATACAATCTCGAACAAAATGGAGTTGTAGAACGAAAGAATTGATCTATTGGAGAAAGTGTAAGAGCCATGTTACATGATCAAGATCTGTCAAAATTTCTGTGGGGTGAAGCAACAAAGGCTGTTGTATATATTCAAAATCGAAGTCCTCACAGATCACTAGACAACATGACTCCTAAAGAAGAATTCACTGGAAACAAACCAACCACAGACCATCTCTGAATATTTGGTTGTCCTGTCTACATTCACATACCAAAGGACAAGAGAAAGAAGTTGGATCCTACAAGCATGAAGGGAACATGTGTTGGCTATAGCAATACTTCAAAGGCTTATAGGATTTATATAAAGGAAGGACACCGAATAGAAGTTAGTCGAGATGTGATATTTGATGAAAGTATTGCATTTTAAAAATCAAAATATCCCAATGGACTCTGATGACGAAGAACTTCCTATATTTGAAGAGGAAAGTACCAGGGAGGAAGAAGATTCAAATCATGAAGATGAAAGTCCCAGTGAACTCGTGCAACCTGTGGTCATCCTTGAAAGTAGAAAGAGACCTAATTGGTTGAAATCTACTCTTTTAGATGCAGAGGGGCATGGAGCAGCCAAAGGCGCATTCAGGGAAAGTACGAAGCCCAAAAGATATTCATGGTTGTTGCCTACATGACAAAGTTAATAGAAGTTGAACCATCCACCTTTGAAGAGGTTGTCAAACATTAGGAATGGAAAGATGCCATGAATGAAGAATATCAATCCATAATGAAAAATGGAGTTTGGGAAATCGTACCTAGGCCCAAAGATAAATCTATGGTAACATCCAAGTCGCTCTAGAAGATTAAACATGCAGTAGATGGAAGTATTGACAAATATAAGGCAAGATTTGTGGCTAGGGGCTTCTCTCAACATGAAGGTATCAACTATGAAGAGACATTTACACCTACAACAATATATACAACTATAGTTCATTGGTCTCTTTGGCAGCATCGATGGGATGGAACATCCATCAAATGGATGTCAAACAATGCATCCCTAAATGGCACTATTGATGAAGAAGTCTACATAGGGCAACCCTTGGGATTTGAAGTCAAAGATAGAGAGACTTATGTTTGCAGGTTGAAGAAGGCATTGTGTGGCCTCAAGCAAGCACCATGGTATGCAAGGATGGATGCATACCTACAAAGATTGGGCTTCTCAAAGAGTTTTTTTTATCTAAATCTATACATCAAGATTGTAAAGGATGAGCCCGTAATCATTCTTCTATATGTGGATGACTTTCTCATGACAGGTGTGGAAGGTCGTATCCAAGAGTGCAAGAAGCGACTAGCAGCAGAATCCGACTTGAAGGATCTAGAGTTGATGCACTATTATTTGTGACTTGAAGTTTGGCAGGGACCTGATGAGATCTATCTAGGTCAAGGAAAGTATGTGATCAATATGTTGAAGAGGTTTGACATGATGGATTGCAAACCTATGACTACTCCCATGATCGCAAACTTGAAGAGCCTAAGAAGTTTTGATTCAATCCCTGTGGATCCAACCAAGTATAGACAATTGATTGGCTCATTGATGTACCTCGTGAATACTCAACCAAACATATGTTTTGCAGTGAATGTTCTCAATCAGTTCCAGGTAGAGCCCAAGCATGATCATTGGATAGAAGCCAAGCATATACTGAGATATATGCAAGGAACTATCCACTACTGCCTAAAGTATGACAAGAGGAATAATGTCCACTTGATTAGATATACAGATTTCAGCTAGGGAGGAAGTGAGCAAGATGGAAGAAGCACTACTAGAGGATGTTTTAGTTTGGGATCCTACATGGTCTCCTTGATGAGCAAAAACAAGAATAGATTGATTTGAGTAGTGTTGAGGCTGAATATACTGCAGCGTATGAAGTAAGCAGAGAAGTTGTCTGCTTAAGTTGCTATCCGATATGTTTGAAGGACCAATGGACCCTATAATGATACATTGTGACAACACCAATTGTAAAAGGTTGTCTAAAAACCCAATGTTTCATGGAAACACAAAGCACATAAATAACAAGTATCACTACATTCGAAAGTTGGTGTAGGATGGAGTGTTTCAGCTACAATATATCTCCACGAATGAACAGGTAGTTGACATCTTGACAAAATCTCTTTCTAATGAGAAGCTTGTGTATTTGAGAGACAAGCTTGGATTGGTTGATATATCCTCCCTAGTTAAGAGCGAGAGATAGACACATCATTCTTGTCTTCACTTTGGGAAGAAAGAATGGAGGATTGGGTAAGCATCTGACATCTGATACTCTTTGAGGATGAGGTAGGGCATCCAAGATAAGAGTAGTCATACAGGACCGATATTCTTTGAGGACTGGGAATCCAAGATAAGAATAATCTCGTAGAGAGATAGAGTTGTTAGTAAAGACCTTACTATGTGACAATGTTGGATGATATGATGCTAAACAAATGGGTTACTCGACTCTTCTTAAGAGATCTCTTTAGATTGAGAATCTCCATGCACCATTTATGAATACCTCCCTAGTTAAAAGGGAGTGTTGAAAAATGTGTAACTAGGTTCGGTCTTCATAACTATAAAATGTACTTTTGATTCTTGTATATTGTAAAATGAAAGAAAAATTATTATTATTATTTTTGAAGCATGGGTTTTATGCTCAAGGTCTTTTGTTTTAGAGTTCAAGCACCCATTGAGTGCTCCTAGGGTTTGTCCTAGGTTAAGAAGTCAAAAGAGTCATTGTCATATGTTGAATACCCCATCAGGCACATTGTACCTTGTAAAAAGAATTATTTTTGTATCTAAAAGTGTCAAATACCCTTCAAGACCAAGTCAACTTGCAAGCTAAGAAGTCAGCCTAATTTGAGGTATTTTGTCCACCTTGGAATCCTATATATAGGAGGGAACTCGACCTCCTAGAGACACAATTCATTCCCTCATCAAGCAAGCAAAGGAGAAGAAGAAAGAGGCTAGCAAAGGAAGAAGAAGGTCGAAGATCAAGTGTTTGGGTTATTTTCTCTCTCTCTCTTCACATGTGCAAAGGAAGGAACCTAGAGTTTTTGTTGTTGGGTTAGGGTTTTGTTGTTGCAGGATCGAACTTGGAGAAAGTGCAGAAAGAAGGTTTAAGGAAGGCTCATTAGGTCATTCTCAAGCCCTAGAAGAAGAAGAAAGTCAAGAGAAGGTCTGAAGAAGTCTTGGAAGCCCGAAATAAGCTCACACGTGTGGAACAACTACTGCTGGGAGGGCCGAAAATTTCAGACCTGCAGTAGAGGCTGAAATTCTGTTTTTGGGGGTCGAAGTTGTACTACTAGATCAGATTTGACTGGGTTTGACTTGGACAAAGGAAGCACGTCATCTAGAAGGTTGGACTTGGTCTTGGAAGGGTATTGGTCTTGGTCTAGAGATCTTGGAATTCATCAATTGAAGAATCTATAAGAAGAGGAGGTTTGTTGGTTTTCCTCTCAAGTGGAGAGGTTTTGGCCCTGGCTTGCAGCCTATATCCTGTGTTCTTGTGTATTGTCGATCTTCTTGTTTTGGGAGTTGTTTGATGATAAAAACAACATAATAATAAGAGAAGAAGCTAATAAGTAAGAAAAAGTAAAAAGAAATCACAAGCAATTATCAAGTATAAGAGAAATCATTCTAACTATTGCCCTTTAGATTTCTCAACACTTCTTAGGTTCTCCCATTTCTTTAGCTATGTGAGCCTCGCTTCTTTCCCTTCTTTTGTTGTTCTGTTGGTTTGGACAACCCCTCTTAAAGTGTCCATACTCAATGCATTTAAAGCATTAAACCTTGGACATATCTTTCTTCTTGGACTTCCCAAACTTTCCCTTCTTCAACTTCTTGACTCGGACTATAAAAGCTTGAGACTGTTCATCTGATTTAATGTCATCCTGTGCCTTGACCCTAGTTTCTTCCAAGATGCATTGATCCCACAACTCATCGAAAGGAGTTGAGTCTTTCTGAGAGTAGATGCTCATTGCAAAGTTGCTTCATTCCGGTGGCAATGCATTCAATACATCGATGGTCATTTCCGAATCAGAAATTGTCTCTCCAAGCCCCTGCAAGTGATCTCTTTATTGAGATATCTTCATTAGAAAGGATGTCATATCCTCATCCTTTGATTTCTTCATTCTATATAGCTTGTTCCTCAAAGGCATATTTTGTCCTGATGTACATACAGAGTACAAATTCTCTAGCTTTCCATACATAGCCTTAGATGTTTTCGAATTTGTAACAAATGGAACAAGAGGATCCTTAATGGATTCAACGATGATCCTTTGTGCCCTAACTTCTCCTTTCTTGTACGTTGCTAATTCTTGAGTCTTGTCTTTGCTAGGTTCAGTTAATTTCACCAATGACATATTCCATTATTTCATATTCTGTAAGTGTCTTCATATTCTGTAAGTGTCAGGTCAATCATTTTCTTCCATGCTAGTGAATTTGATGAGCCAACAAGCTTATTGCTTTCCTTGCAAAAAGAACCCATATGACCTTTAGATTCAGACATAGAGTAATAATATGATATGTGCTTGATGATCAAAAAGTCTTCCCTTTCTGATGATGTCTCCACCTATCCTGAGCCTTTCAAGATCTTCAAAGAGACTTCAATAATGGCTTCTAAAATTGACGATTCCAAAATCCTTTTATGCTTTCCTTCAGGGAGGTCTTCCAATGAGTCTTCAACTAGATCCTTTGTTCAAGAGAGAAAAACAACCTTCTTGTAGTCTTCTTATTCAAACTTTCTTCTGATCACACCCTTCTGTTGAGAAATCTAGGGGCAACTAGACTTGGTGTTTTCTCCTACTTTGATAACTACTTGTGATATCTTTTTACTTAACTTGATTAGCTTCTTCTTTAACTTGATTATTATTGTGTTTTTCTATCATCAAACAACTACCAAACAATAAAGATCAATGAGACAATAGCACACAGAATGTAGGTTGTAAGCCAAGGCCAAAACCTCTCTTCTTGAGAGGAAAACCCACAAGAATTTTTTTCTTCTTATAGAACTTCAAATGACGAATTCCAAGACCTAGGACCCTTGTCAAAGACCCCTCCAAGGCTGAAGCATAAAAACTATGGTTGAAGCAAGAAAACTGATAGCTTGAAGACTTAATATGTTAAAATACACGAGCTATTTAGAAACAATAATTATATAACCCGGTGATTTGTATGGATGTAACGTATTAATTATATATATAATTCGTATGTGATTTGAACCGGTGTATCGATACCCTTAGGGAAGCGGATTGGCGCAGCGTGGTGGACATAGCATTTTAAATAATTTTCGGGATGCCGCATAGTTTGGTGTAGAAGACTTTTCTTGTCCCCATTCCATCGATTCTTCCCCTTCGTACTCTACGTCTTCATTATGTTCATTTTCGTGTAGTTCCACATCTCTATTGGAGCTTTCACCCGCAGACTCGTCTGAAGTGTCTATTGGACTATACGAACAATCAATTAGTACGTCATCATAAAATTTATTGGACCATTTATAAATCCTTCCTAGTTGACATCCCTTGAATAAGTCATGAGTTTTTTCATCATATGCAAATGCCCACGGTACCAAAAATCTCCGTGCCAACTTTCTTATATCAGAACAATTGGAAGCACCGGTTGTAATCTTTGCGATGCATTTGCCCGTAAAAATGCTACTGATATTGATCGTCAACATTTCTAATCGTGACGGGTCATACATATTTACTTGGCCATGGAAAACAGATATAACAATATCCTGCGCATTTGTAATGTACGAACCGAAGTAGAGGTTGGGCATACATATTCGGTGGTCTTGAAATGTGAGCAGAATCTCACCATCTAAATTAAAAACATTAAGGCTTATCACGCCTCTCCTCTGGGTGTGGCAAATGAACAACTTTCTCTTGTATAAATAATAAGGGCAACCCAACATTTCAATATTGGTTGTTTTTATTATTTTGGCTACTTCACCAGATATATCCAGGATCTGCATTCCGAAATTCAGTTGTTGCCAAATAATTCTATCAGTGTCGTAGAGTTCCACGCAGCCAATTAGCTGTCATGGATAAACAGGTATGTAAATTCGCTTGCGTAGCTTTCCCGTGTGTTTGGAATAAATTCTCAATAATGCTTCTTCCCTTGCCATGCTTGCACATCCCCTTGTCATGAAGTTGTTGCTTTCATCTTCCATGTTGGTGTCCACATCACTCGTTACATGAAAAAGATTAATGCTACCCACATCACTATCACCGTCGTCACTATACTCATGACAATCTCCACCGAAGACATAACTTTCAGACTTCTCATCTCCAGTTTTCATATAACTACTTTTACTATCTTCCTCATCACAACCGTTGTTGAGATTTTTTTCATGTGGATCTTTATCACTACAACCAAGTTTATTTTCACCTTTATTAAAAGTAGTGTTTTGTGCCTTATTCTCATCATTTTGATCATGGCTTTCATCCTTATTATTGATTTCCTTTCAACATTCATTGACGTCTGCAATTGATTTTTCTAATCGTTGAAATGCTTCTTGAATACTAAATTGTTCAACACAATCAGGACGTGAATGTAATGGCACATTGTGCGGCGAACAACGTTCAAAGACCTGAATCATTATATTGTGCGCCATGGCTCTAATACCACTGAAGCATAAAAACTATGGCTGAAGCAAGAAAATTGATAACTTGAAGACTTAATATGTTAAAATACATGAGGTATTTAAAAATAATAATTTATTAATATATATAAAATGTATAAGTGATGAATGTTACAATGAGAACCCGCATTTATATACCTAAGCTGGTGTCCTTTCGTGAATGGGTATGTCTTTTAGACATGCATTTTCACTTAACTTAATGACTATTTAACCTAATTAATATTTAATTATTTAATATTTATATTTATTTTATTTAATTGCTTGTTATGAATTATATTCATAACAAAGACCAAGTCAAACTTCTTGAAGAACGTCCTTCTCACAAAGTCAACCCAAGTCAAACTTGCCTTATAATAACTACAACTTCTCCTCTGATCAAGGTTTCAGACCTGCAACTTAGGACAACAATTTTGACCTGCAATTTTCAGCTACTACAAGAACCCTAGCTCGCACATGTGGGTGGAAGATGGTAAATTATGTCTTCTTTCTCCTTTGCTTGGGGATCTTCTTCTTCCTTAGCAATTCGGCTTGCAAAATGCTCTTTTAGACACCTAATTTCAGCCTTCCAATCTGACTATAAATTTCGGTCTAGATGCAGCAGGATGATGCCCTAGCTCTCACACGTGTGAAAAGATATAGCCCAAAACAGATCCAAAATTTTGTTGTTTTTCTCCTAGCGTCTTCTCCTCTATCTTATTCTTCTTTTTGGTCTTCTTCCTTACCTTGATCGAACTTCTTGAGAACTAAAATATGGATATCATTCAAGTGAGGTCAATGTCTCTTATATATAGGCTTCTCTTCTAAGTTGAATAGCTGCTTGAAGGCCGACTTGTCCACTCATGAAGGACGACTTGTTATTTGGATGATGACAAGGTCTTGGAGGGTCTATATGACACTTTTGACTTTACATGAATTTTCTTTGACTTGATACAATAGGCCCAAAAGGATCTTCAATACTTGACAATGACTCAATTGACTTGTTGACTCAATGACAAGCTCTAGAAGCACTCAATGGATGCTTGAACTATAAATAAATTTACCTTGAGCATGAAACCCATGCATCAAAAATGACAATAATAAATTTCTTTTTCTCTTTACATCAAATATAAAATCATGATTACATTAGATATTATGAAGACCGAACCTAGTTACACATTTCAACACTCCCTCTTAACTAGGGAGGTATTCATAATCCATAGACGGTACTTAGACATTCTCATACTGAAGACTTATCATAAGAAGAGTCGGATTGGTAAGCCATCTCATAAGCTATCATATCTACTTATATCAGTGCATCTCATCATATCAACCAGCATTGTCACATAGCAAGGCATTGACTAACAACTCTCTCTCCACAAGATTAAAGCACAATGCTAGGGAGACCAATGATTTATAGACACCTTCATCATTGTCTCTCAAGGCACATACCCCATCTGGACATTCACAAGGTATGTCCTTCTAGGACCGTTCCTGTCTTGGATTAACACATCCTCAAGGAATTTCCTCTTTGACTACTCTTCCCTGTTGGATGCCCTACCACATCCTCAAAGAGTATCGGAATTCAGATGCTTACCCAATCCTCCATTCTTTCTTCATAACATGAAGACAAGAATGATGTGTCTATCTCTCCCTCTCAACTAGGGAGGATATACTCATTCCTATAGAAGGAATATACCCAAGCTCCCTCTTAACTAGGGACTTGTTATCAACAACAGTTATTTGCTCTTTGGTGGATATCATGGTACTATCAGTTGCTTGTAGAGCTCCTTCTTTCGGCATGATGTCATGAACTTTAGCTTCTTCATCATGGAGCCTTCCTCTTTTAGAATTCTTCGTGGAGCTTCAGCCATCTTTCTCCATCACTTCCCTTCAACGAACCATAGTGTTGAACCAATAGTCATGTCATCCTTCTCTTCATCGGAAAGTGATCTTCTAGTTCACATCTGGCTATTCTTCATACATCTACCTCTTCCAAGTCATGTTTCTTTCAGGATCTTCCATCCAATCTCATGAGTACTAGTTATAGGTGACTTCTACAACTCTCTTTCGGTAGCCCTGTTTCAACAAAACCAGATGATTTCAAAAATCAAAATGAACATTAAACCAAAGTTACCTCTTTAAGATGGCCTTTATTCATGACATTAGCTTCTAGCAGCATCAACATCCTGCACATGTATGAATCCATCTCCAAGGCGTTCATTACCAAGGTTCTCCTTAACATACATATCAAGGTCTTCATACCTTCTTCATGGAGATGCCATAGCTAATCCTTCTTCATATCAAATGTTGATCGCTTATCTTACGTGACTACAAATACATATTTTACAAACTCTTCTTTCACCTTCTTCACATATTGCTTCCTCAGGATCTTCTATTCATAGTTCATTATAGGAACTATAGTTGTCAGGCATCTCATATTTTCCATGAGGTCATATAATGTTGATTTCATCTTGTCAATATGTAGAAGAGTTCAAGGCATATTGTCTACATGCCTTTATGTATCTTTCTAAAGGAAAAGTTTTCTTCATCATGCTCATGAGTGTTATGAAACCAGCTTAAGAAAAAGATAGAAAAGATAGATCAACGACTTAGAATTCAGCCTCCTCAAGGGGGCAACCTCCTTTACATTACATAAATGAACAATTCTTGGATGATTCAAATGACAAAACCTCCTTTCTACATATAGGAGTCTAAGAAGTCACAATATAACCCAGCAGACCTAACAATAATAATATAAAGCTACAAAAATAACAATAGAGGGGTTCTATGGGGCACAGTAATAAAAATATGGGGATAATAGGGGCACAACAATATTAATAAGGGATACAACTACAATAGTAATGGGGTAATCACTAGTATTATAGGGACCTATCATACCCCTCTCCTTCAAAAAAAGTGTTGTTCTCAACGCTTGAGTAGTTCTAGATGTTTCTATATAAAATTCTCATCCTCCCATGTGGAATCTTCAGTGGATAAGTTCTTCCACTTGATGAGATACTCTGAAATTGATCGATTTCGTCGCTGTCGAGTTCTTGTTTCTGTGACTGCTTATGGTTCCAATATAAATTTTCCTTCCTCGTCAAGTTCTGGCAATATTGTTTGAACTGGGAACTTGTCGCCCATAACCTTCTTTAAACATGAAACATGGAAAACTGGGTGCACTCGAGACGCTGCAGGAAGCTCCAATTTGTATCCCACAGTACCAATCTTTTGCAAAACCTTATACGGACCATAATACTTTGGTGATAATTTATTATCCTTCTTAGCTTGCTTGAGGGACATTTGTTTATATGGTTGTAGCCGTAAGAATACCCAATCACCTACATCAAAACTTCTTTCGCTGCGATGTTGATCTTCCTGTTGTTTCATTCTATTCTGTGCCAACACGAAGTTATCCTTTAAGAGTTGGAGGACTTGTTGTTGATGTTCGATGTGATGTTCCACTACTTGAACCTTGGAATTTTCAATTAAATATGATGTGATGGATTGTGGCTGATATCCATAATGTGCCATAAATGGGGTCATTTTTATTGTTGTATGGAAGGAAGTGTTATACCACCATTCAGCCAAAGGCAACCATTTGACCCATTGTGTCTACTTATCAGATACAAAGCAATGAAGATATCCTTCCAAACATTTGTTTACTATCTCAGTTTTCCCATCATATTGAGGATGATAAGATGAGCTCTGAGCTAACTGAGTACCAAGACGAGAAAATAATTTTGTCCAAAAATTTCCAGTGAAAATGGGATCTATGTCACTTACGATAATCTTCAGATTTCCATGTAGCTTTTGAATTGTTTCCATAAATGCAGTAGAAACTGTATTGGCTTTAAATGGATGTGATAATGTAAAAAAGTGTGCATACTTGGTAAGTCTGTCAACTACCACCATGATGACACTCTTTCCCTTAGACTTGGGTAAGCTTGTGATAAAATCCATTGAAATCTCCTCACAATGTTGGCTTGGAATGGATAAATGTTGTAATAGACCTAAGGTCATAATTGTTTAAGCTTTATTTTGTTGGCAAACCAAACATTCTGCCACAAACTTTTGAATATCTGATTTAAGCCCATCCCAAAAAAATTCCTTCTTAACCCTATGGTAAGTTTTTAAAAATCCTAAGTGCCCTCCTAAGGGAGAAGTGTGCAATTCCATAAGAATATTTTGTTTAAGTTGGGAATCCTTATAGAAGTATAAGTGATATTTGTACCATAACGAATCATTTCTCCACCTAAATGTATCAGATGTACTGGAATCTTGTTGTAACTTTCGAATAAGTGCCCACACTTCTTCATCATTCTTCCATTCCCCACTTGCTTCGTTTATCCAATCTGGTTGGATAATATAAATGACAAACAACAATGCTTCCACATCCTCATCCTTTCTTGAGAGTGCATCTGCCACCACATTTTGGTTCCCTTTTTTGTAGATGATTTCAAAGTCATAACCCAACATCTTTGTGACCCACTTTTGTTGCTCTTCAAAGGATAATCTT
>APFE030699945.1:32614-43399 GCA_000404065.3 Pinus taeda | reverse complement strand
CAAGGGGGCAACCTCCTTTACATTACATAAATGAACAATTCTTGGATGATTCAAATGACAAAACCTCCTTTCTATATATAGGAGTCTAAGGAGTCACAATATAACTCAGCCGACCTAGCAATAATAATATAAAGTCATAAAAATAACAATAGAGGGATTCTATGGAGCACAGTAATAAAAATATGGGGACAATAGGGGCACAACAATATTAATAAGGGATACAACTACAATAGTAATGGGGTAATCACTAGTATTATAGGGACCTATCAATGAGATAGAGCATTCTATCCATTCTATCTGTAACCATATAATGACATGACTTTATCTATCAAATATATACATACCCCTTCCTTCTTTTGGTCATCTAGACTTCTTCCTAGTAGCTTCCTTTCCTTGCTTGAAGATGAAAGTACTTCAACCAACTTGACATGTTGCACATCTTTGTCATCATTTCGTCATCCATTTAACCTATAGATCCCACATAAAGTGAAACGTAGACCATCTGTGAGACACTTCTTAAGTAGAGGTGAATCTTCTAACAAAAATTTCAATGGAGGATCTTAACGATCCTCATTCTACAAATGCTCCTTTTTAATGATGATGATGTATGATGATGTCTTATCTTGCTAGATGACTTTCTTCCAATCATATATACTACTACATCAGTCGTCCTTATATGTTTTCAATGAAGATGCCATGAGCTACTTCCTTTCTATGATGATTGCTTCAACCATATAGACTTCTACTTTGATTGATCTTCCATGCCACTATGATGATGTCATCTCTATCTCAGCTATAATCCATCCCATCATTCTTGTGATGCATTCCATCATGACTACCATTTTCTTTCAAACAAAGTGAAGGAGGTTTTCATAATAAAGGGCTTTCACTTCCTCCTTCTTAGACTTCTTTTTTTTAGGTTTTTCTATTTCTTCAGTGATATGGGCTTCGTTTCTATTTTTTCTTTTCTTGTTGTCCTTCTTAAGTTTAGGACAATTGCTCTTAAAGTGCCCATATTCATTACATTCATAGCATTCGATCTTTGACATGTCAAGCTTCTTCTTTTTTTGAGGATCAAACTTTCCAAACTTCCCTTTCCTCCTAGCCATGGCACCATATGCTTGAACTTGTTCATTTAATCCAACATCATTATTTGCCTTTAACCTAGTTTTTTCAATTTTACATAATGACCAAAGTTCATTGAATCGAGTGGCTTCCTTCTTTCCATAGATACTTGATACAAAGTTGCCCCATTCATCAAGTAGTGCATTGAACACAACGGTGGTCATTTCCTTATTAGACATTATTTCCCATAGCCCTTGTAGTTGATCACTTATTTGAGATACCCTCATAAGGTCTGAGGCTACCCCTTCTTCCTTTAATATCTTCATCTTGTATAGTTCAATTCTTAGTGATATAACTTCTCCTGCAATGCTTACGGAAAACAATTCTACCAACTTTTCATAGATTTCTTTTGATGTCTCCATATTTGCTACATATGGGGTGTGAGCCTTTATTTCCCCTTTCATGTAGTTTGATAGTGCTTGAGATTTCTCTTGAGATGGTTTGGAGATTGAACCCTTAACAAATTCATATACTTCATTCTTTATGAGGATCAAATCTATCCTCTTCTCCCATACAAGGAAATTTGATGACCTAGCCAGTTTGTTGCTTTCCTTCCAGAATGAAGTCATGTTGATAGTAGATTCAGACATAAATATAAAGATACTTACTTGTCAAGTCAATATGCTCCTTGATGATGATATCTTCAACTTGATTCCTTCTTGATAGTCTTGATAATTGGAGATGTCTTTCTTCAAAGATGCTGGAGATGTAATTTTTTCTTCAATGTGAGGGAGATGGCCTTGATTCCTTTAACAATGGAAATGCTTCTCTTTGGTTCTTTTGGATGAAGTGAGCTTCCCAAGAATGCTTCAAGTGTAGTCTTTCGAATGAGATAGGGTCTTTGAGGTCCTCTTCTTCTACAAAGTGTTGATCCTTCTAGATGATATGATCCTTGTAATAAGATGGGTAGTCCTCTTTGATGCTCCTTAATTCCTTCCTTCAAGATGATGGGCGGATTAGTCCTTCTTAATGATCTTCTTGTACTTGGCCCTTAAGTATCCTTCTTCAATTGATGATCTTCTTCAAGATGCATTTCCTTGTTGTTCTCACCTTAGCTCTGAAACCCTAGTGAGAAATCTAGGGGCAGCTAGACTAGGTGATTTCTCTTACTTTGATAACTGCTTGAGATGTATTTTTACTTAACTTGATTATTATTGTGCTTTTCTATCATCAAACAGCTACCAAACAATAAAGATCAATGAGACAAGAGGACACAGAATGGAGGTTGTAAGCCAAGGCCAAAATCTCTCCTCTTGAGAGGAAAATCCATAAGAATTCTTCTCTTCTTATAGAACTTCAAATGACAAATTCCAAGACCTAAGATCCTTATAAAAGACTCCTCCAAGACCAAGTCAAACTTCTTGAATAACTTCCTTCTGACAAATTCAACCAAAGTAAAACTTGCCATATAAGAACTACAACTTCTCCTATGATCAAGATTTCGAACTTGCAGCTTAAGACTGCAATTTCGACCTGCAATTTTCGGCTACTACAAGAACCCTAGCTCGCACGTGTGGATGGAAGATGGTAAATTATGTCTTCTTTCTCCTTGCTTGGGGATCTACTTCTTCCTTAGCAATTCAGCTTGCAAAATGCTCTTTTAGACACCTAATTTCGGCCTTCCAATGTGACTATAAATTTTTCTCTAGATGCAGCAGGATGATGTCCTAGATCTCGCACATGCGAAGAGATATAGCCCAAAAGAAATCCAAAATTTCATTTTTCTTCTCCTAGTTTCTTCTCCTCTATCTTTGTAAAGTCCCAGATGAAGAAAATTTAGCATAAACCCTTGACACAAAATTATCATGCACTTCACAGAAGATTGCCATGTAAAAACCCAAATACCCAAAATTTGACAGAAACAATAACCCACAAATTGCAAGAAAACCTCATTAAAGGATTACAACATGAAGAACAATGAGAAATCCAGCAATAAAATCCAACTTTAATATATAGAAATAGATGCTGATACAATAGCTAGGAATGGCCCTCCAAGATAATAATGCTAATGCCGGCCTCCAAACTGAAACAGGAAATCAATCACTACACCTGCGGATTCTAAATGAATCCACCAAGGGGAGATGGGTTCTCGCCCAATCTCACTGAATCACCCAAGGGTTTCCATCTTGGGGCTACCAATGGAGTAGAGAACCAGGTTCTCAACCTCTCACCCAAGAAACAATATCAGATCCAAGATGTCTCCAAATGACCTTCTCCTCCTCTTTTATAGATCTCATGGATAGATCTCCAAGCCTCTAGAAGCATCTTATTTCATTATTTTATTATTATTCTAGAAGCTCCTCCATTGACTTTATCAAGTGACCTTTTAATTTTATTTTATTTCACTTAAGTCACTTTTGGCCCTTTTTCTCCAATTAATTATTTTTCCTTAATTAAATGACGTAATTAAAATCATTTTTAACTAAGGAAAATGGAAAATTGCCCACCATACTCTCTTCAACCACTGGAAGTCTCTTCTCAGCATTCCATCCTGTAGATCTTCTCATTCTAGTTCCAATGAGCTATTACATTGAGGTGTTCCATCAATTAATCTCCCCAGAATGCCACCTCGAGCATAATTAATTAAGTTACACCCAACAATAACATTGGTTTTTCAAAGTCGTCGGAATGCAATGGAATGGAAGGAAAACTATGTGGATGATGGAATATGCCAAGCGAATGCCATCAAATCCCATATAAACTCCTCAAAATTCTATCGGGACCCCTAATGACATAAACCTGCTCCATTGACCTAGCCATCCCCTACCCTGGAAATCCACCCTGGTTGTAATATGAAGAAGAATAAAAATGGGGACATGACAGTCCTCACGCCCCAAGATTGCTTGCCCTCAAGCAATCCAAATATGTGGACCAAGCTGGTGGTCCGGCGCAACTGAGACCCAATGCCTTGATCCCATACAAACCACTGGGTGATGCTTTGCTCCTATGTCAACCCATCATGAACAGACCCCTCAATGCTCGGATCCCAGACCAATCTCTGACTAAACCTGTCATTGATGAATCCTCCTGGATCCCAATGCCACCAAGAACAAATATCAAGGCTCCATGGCTCTTGCTTTGCTATTACTCCAACCAAGAATGTTGCTCCATCCACCGCGTACCAACTCATCACCTCTCTCTAATCCAACGCTTGGGTTAAACCAAAGTCAATCTCATCATGCAGTGCTATGCTGAGATACTGATGAGTGGTCATCCTCCTAGATCCCAATGCCACCAAGAACAAATATCAAGGCTCCATGGCTCCTGCTCTACTATAACTCCAACCCAGGAATGTTGCTCCATCCACCGCGTACCAACTCATCACCTCTCTCCAATCCAACGCTTGGCTTAAACCAAGGTGAATCTCATCATGCTAGTGCTATGCTAAGATACCGATGAGTGGCCAACCTACATCCTGTTGCCAACTGAAGCATATAATATTCCTCACCTCTAAGGGCTCCTGCAATACAATACCTCTGACTAAAAATGATACTCCATCAATAGGGTACCAGCTCATGATCTCTCGCCAATCCAATGCATGGACTCCTGTGCAAGAAATACATCTGATATGCTGATACTGGTCCATGCTCAACTCCTAGTGCTCTACCTAGACAATCAAAACATGTCCAAGAAATCCTGCCTCTCTCCCTCTAATGGGAAAAAGTGGGGCAAACTATGCTGCAAGCCCTGTCTATGAACTCCTAGAGAGGATTGTTGCCTGAATATGTTGCAGCTTTGTTAGCTGCCACTACATCTATTTGCACCTCATCAACGGGTAGACCCAAAGATGGATCCATTGCCACCTCCAACAGCTCCTGCCATCTACTAGCCTCCTACAAGACTACCCTGTCAATCTCCAACATCCCCTGAGGACAAGTGTTTGCAAATACTACCTCCCTGGAGGCTGCCTGCACATCTGTCTGCTCCACTCCAATGGCTAGCCCCAAGGGTGTTTGCTCATCCTCCATCATGGGCTCAACATGAGCCACTAGCTGACTCTCCAAAAATGGTCGACCCCGCACACTGTGTGTATCATCTGACTCATGCTCCTCTATGTGCTCTCTATGTTGAATCATCAGTCACTCATCTTCTCTTTGATCTCCTTCCCTCATAGGAACAATCGGTTGCTCCTCGTACTCCTCTACCACACAAGGATGCATATCTAGGTTATTGCCATCATCTCCACACGACTGCTTGTGCTCCTCAGAGGCATTATCGTACAAACCCATGGACTCGTCCAACGAAGAGTCCTTATCCTAACATACATAATGAATATCTCCTTTCTCTATCAATGTCATCTCGTCACTGTCACTCAAGCATGAGTGGTCAGGTCCCCAATGTCATATGCAAATGAAGCAAAGTCCCTTCCTCCTCAGCTCATTCTTGCTATAAGATCCACCAAACTTGAGTAGCTCTTCCCTAGTCAACAGTCTCCTAAACAACCCGATGTTCTACTCAACCAACTTTTCGGCTAGCTCATAAGCAGCAAGTGAGACCAGCTTCTCTCTCTTCTAGACAGACAACAATCAAGACCGCAACTCCCGACAAATGGCATCACAACCTCTCATACGTGATGATAAGATGGACTGCAAGTGCACTATCACTGTGTCAGAATGATGTTTCATAATGCTGAAGAAGCATTGGAACATCTGTAGGATCAAACCATCGCACTCAAGATCAAACGTGATTTCATAAGTCGTAGTCATGGCCATAACTCCTAAAATCTCAAGCTTCTTCCCAAAGGTAGAGCCTGCACTATTGTCCAAGTCTCGGAAAGTTTCTATCATCAGTCTGAAAACTCTCCTCATAACATCACCATCGTAAGGAATTGTAGGTGCGGTCAATCTCATGATGCTACTGAAACAATCTGCAACTTGAAGTCTAACGCCTTCACAAGGTTCCTCCAAGAACTTGGGTTGTATGAGAGCAAGCATAGCTGGTCTTAGAGCCCAAATGAATTTCTACCCTTCTAACTGGTTCACTTTGGAAAGGAGTGCATCTAGTTCATCTAGTTTGAAAAGGACTTTCCATGTAACCTTCATGGGCTTCAAATCTGTCCCAAGTGAAAATATTTTGTGCCCTATTTCCTGCCCCTTCTGCACATCCTTTGGATGTTCTCTCTGAAGAATGGCATAGACGCCTTTTGAGAAGGGTCTGATGTTTGTTGTTGCTAGTTTATTAAGGGAGTTTACAAAGGTTTGATTTGGCTCAATGAGGACAAGAATATTTGTGATAATCAAGCCACTGAGTGTTCTTTGAGTTTACAGGTGTTTCTCGATGAAGAGTTTCAACCTATGTTGCAGGAAACGTGGTATAGAGGTTTGTCTCCGTACGGAAACGGGTACGATATCAAAAAAAACTCTGCCTTCTTGTAAGAAGAATTTGGCTTCTATGAAGGATTGTCTCAATGGCTGCTTCAAACCTCCAATTGCCCAGATTGCTTCTCTGATTTGCTTGATGGATCTGAAATGTTTGATTGATAGAAGAGAGGCTCAAGAAAACCCAATTCGACCACCGTTCAAGAAATGTGCCTCAAAATTCAGGAATTCAACCTTAAATCTAGAATATCTCGGCCTAAAGGTTCTCTGTTGATAGGCATCGACTTCTGCATGGGTATTTGCGTTGATGGAATCCCTGAGCAAATGTGTGAGGATCTGATAAATTGACCCTCGTTCTAGCTTGAGCAAGAACACGCCTTCCAAATCGTGCTCGGCAAATCGCTACAATAGTAAGAATCGACCACCAACAATTGTGAATATGTACGGCCAGCCACAAGAAGCGAATTGGTACAAGTGGTTTGACCTATGTGTTACTTATAAATTTGACCGACAATCCGAGGATGACGAATTTTGGCTTGGTAGGAGATAAATTCATGTTACAGGTTTCCAGAGGATATGCTCTCCTCTTTTGCCCTGCGTGTTCGATTTTCAATTTGGCTACTGAATTTCCCTTCATGACTTCACATTTTTTTTGTCGTCAACAAATTTAATTGAAATATCTGGCCTTTTACGGCCTCTCCATGACCTTGGTATTTTGCAATTAATTATTTTGTGGCCTTCATAAAAATAAAGAGTCCAACCCTCTTAAAACATTTGATTTCATAATATTTCTTTAATAAAACAATTGCTCCCCGCTCTAAGATAATTTGGCTAAATTTGTCAAACAATTATTAAATAGAAGACAAATTTGAAAGAATTTTGTCTACTTGATAAATAAACTTTTGTAGAATAGCCAATGCAAATTTCTCCCAAAATTGTCAATGCAAGCAAATTGGAGAATTTGACACTTGCGGAATCACTGCAAATAATCCCAAAACCCTCAAACGATCATAGCCAAAATTGGAAACTCAAAACCCACAGGCTGAGCCAAGATCAAAGCTCTGATACCACTATAATGTCCCAGATGAAGAAAATTTGGAACAAACCCTTCACACAAAATTATCATGCACTTCACAAAAGATTGCCATGTAAAACCCAAACACCCAAAATTTGACAGAAACAATAAACCCACAAATTGCACGAAAACCTCATTAAAGGATTACAACATGAAGAACAATGAGAAATGCAGCAACAAAATCCAACTTTATTATATAGAAATAGATGCCAATACAATAGCTGGGAATGGCCCTCCAAGATAATAATGTTAATGTCGGCCTCCAAACTAAAACAAGAAATCAATCACTACACCTGTGGATTCTGAATGAACCCACCAAGGGGAGATGGGTGCTTTCCCAATCTCACTGAATCACCCGAGGGTTTCCATCATGGGGCTACCAATGGAGTAGAGAATCAGGTTCTCAACCTCTCATACAAGAAACAATATCAGATCAAAGATGTCTCCAAATGACCTTCTCCTCCTCTTTTATAGATCTCATGGATAGGATCTCCAAGCCTCTAGAAGCATCTTATTTTATTATTTTATTATTATTCTAGAAGCTCCTCCATTGACTTTATCAAGTAACCTTTTAATTTTATTTTATTTCACTCAAGTCATTTTTGGCCCTTTTTCTCCAATTAATTATTTTTCCTTAATTAAATGACTAATTAAAGTCATTTTTAGCTAAGGAAAATGGAAAATCGCCCACCATACTCTCTTCAGCCACTGGAAGTCTCTTCTTAGCATCCCATCCTATAGGTCTTCTCGTTTTGGTTCCAACAAGCTATTACACTGAGATGTTCCATCAATTAATCCCCCAAAATGCCACCTCGAGCATGATTAATTAAGTTATGCCCAATAATAACGTTGATTTTTTAAAGTTGTCGGAATGCAACGGAACAAAAGGAAAACTGTGTGGATGATGGAATATGCCAAGGGAATGCCATCAAATCCCATAAAAACTCCTCAAAACTCCATTGGGACCCATGATGACATAAACCTGCTCCATTGACCTGGCCATCCCTTGCCCTGGAAATCCACCTTGGTTGTACTATGAAGAAGAATAAAAATGGGGACATGACAATCTCGCTCTTCTTGTTGGTCTTCTTCCTTGCCTTGATCAAACTTCTTGAGAACTAAAATATGGATGTCATTCAAGTGAGGTCGATATATCTTATATATAGGCTTCTCTTCTAGGTTGAATGATTGCTTGGAGGCTGACTTGTCCACTCATGAAGGTCGACTTGTCCTTTGGATGATGACAAGGTCATGGAGGGTATATATGACACTTTTGACTTTACATAAATTTTCTTTGACTTGATACAATAAGCCCAAAATGGTCTTCCATACATGACAATGACTATATTGACTTGTTGACTCAATGACAAGCCCTAGAAGCACTCAATGGGTGCTTGAACTATAAATAAATTTACCTTGAGCATGAAACCCATGCATCAAAAATGACAATAATAAATTTCTTTTTCTCTTTACACAAATATAAAATCATGATTACATTAGATATTATGAAGACCGAACCTAGTTACACATTTCAACACCTTCTAGATCAATATGTCTTTTTTTCCCTTAGCAAACATTTCTTGTGTCCATAAGATAATCCTTTTAGTTGCCTTCTTGTTCACCTTAGCTCTAATCCCATGTGGGAAAATTTTATATGGCAGCTATTAAATTCAATTTTCCTTGACCTTAATACCTGCTTGTCAACTTTATTATTCTTCTTGTGTTTCTTTACTAGATCTTCTTCATCAAACAAATATCGAGAGGAAAAAATAATAAAGATAATGGACACAAAAGTAAGGCTCCAAGCTAGGGAAAAACACTTCCAAGGGCAAAACCAAGAAACTCTTCTCTTCTTATAGAATTTGCTTCAAATGAGACAAAAAGGACCCAAACCCTAGACCAAGTCCGCCAAGTACCAAGTCAACCCTTCCAATATCACAGCTCAATCATGCATCAACCAGCTTCCAACTGCAACTTTGACCACAGCTTCGACCCTGCAACTTCGACTTGCAACTTTGTCTAGCAACTTCGGCCCTATAGCTGCTGCAAAAACCCTAATTCAACTTCTTCAAGAGATCCTTCTTAGAGCAAGACAGCTCCTCCCAAGATCAACGAGATGAAGACAGAATATTCCTTCATCTAGCAGCTCGATACTGCAACTTATCCTACTACAATTCGATCCTACAATTTTGGCCTTCTAGGAAGCTACAAAAACCTTGCTTTTTTGCACATGTGAGAGAGATTAGCCCAAAAACAAGATTTTCTCCCTTTTTCTCTCCTCTGAGACCTTCGCTCTTCTTTTCTTCTACTTCCTAGCTACAGATCGAACTTTTCTTCTTGAGATCGAACTTGATGATGAGTGAATCACAGATGAGGTCGAATTGCTCCTTTATATAGCCTTTCCAAGGGGTCGAATTCCCTCCTTTGCGCCGACTTGAAACTTCCAGGGTTGACTTGTACTTTGGAGGTTTCCAGGACTTTCTAGACTCAAAATAAATTCTTTTACAAGATATATTTTGCCTAGAAGGGTCTTATAAACAAGATGTTGACTCTCTTGACTCATGACAATAAATCCTATGACCTAACAAACCCTAGAAGCATGAAGAACATGCTTTGACCTAGAAGACCATCAATAAAGAGCATGAAAACCATGCTTTAAAATAATAATTTTTTCTTCTCTTATTTTGTTTGTTAGATAAGATACATATTGAACTGAGTACAATAACAATTATGAAGACCGAAACTAGTTACATTTCCAACACTAGAGGTGTTCTACCTTTTCAAATAAGCCAATAAAAAACTCTGTAGGTGCACCACCCTCCTTAATTTAGTGCAAACCTTCCCTAATCTTTACCTTCCTAGCCTTTCTTTTTTTCACGTTTGATCAAGCATTCCATCTTAGTACTCGTTGAGCATTGAGGAGATCCTTTTCCAAGATCATTATCATATCTCCAAGCTCCCAAAGCACTTTCTTTTCTTTTCTCTATATATTTTTGTCTACCAGCCTTACTCCTCCATAGATAAACATCACATTCCTACGAAGATAGAGATCATCCCTACAAATAGATAGAGATTAGAAATAATAAATCAACAATACAAATACAGTGGAAAGAAAATAGAAGTTTGGAACAACAATCACCACTTCTCATTCACACAATAAAATGTTACAACATTGACTTCACCGGGCTACAACCAATGTTCCACCAAGGTTCCGGGACGAGGGGGCGAGGGAGCGAGGGGGCGCGGGAGCGGCCTATGCAAAAGCTC
>APFE030699945.1:0-28619 GCA_000404065.3 Pinus taeda | reverse complement strand
GCCCCCTCAGGAAAGGGAAACGACTCCCTGGCACGTCCCCTTGAGTTTCCTCATTTTTGGGGGCGTGGGGAAACGTCCCCTACTCGTCCCCAAGTCCTCAGAGTGCAGGGGAGCGAGGAAACTAGACCCTTAGGGGAGGGAGGGTGCGGCGAGTCCCCGTGGAACACTGGCTACAACGGCTTTTCACAAGCCTTGGGCACTCTCTTGGTAACCCTAACTAGTGTGCCCTCCCTTACTAAGTCAAACTTGACAAGAGAAGGAAGAGCAGTTACACAAGTAATGGTTGATCATATATTTCATGAAAGAAATCACCCACCACACGTAACAAGGAATCTCTCCCCATGCAATGTGCCCTATTTAGCATATGTAACTCCCATCCTAAATGTGTTATAACATGTAAGGGGAATTTTTGAAAGCTGTCATAGAATCCATCATGACCTTAGATTGACCAAAAATAGAAGATGGCAAGCATCATAAGTGTAAGGAACCTGTCATAGGGGTGTATGGTGTAGAATTTTCTGGTTCTTAGGGCAATTAATGCAACTTCAAAAATTTCACCTTTAAAAACCTTGTGAATCTTCAGCCTTAGGACTTATAAAATATAAATAAAGCAGCAACAACAACAAACAATATTTCACCTCTTAACAATCCAAATAGAAAGATACCAAAGTGTGCCAAGTCGCCAACAAATTTTAACCATCTAGGACAATCTTATCATACAAAAAACAGAACTGGAATTCACTTTATGAGAGTTGTAATTACAGCAGTAAAGCTTCCCTATCTTTTTCTTAAATCACATAACAATTTCAGCCTTAACTTGTGTCAAATCAGCAAAACATAGTACATACTAGTGCTGAAAATGAGAAACCATGAAGATAAAAATAGCTTAAAACCAAATCTGCATAAGACAATTTTGGACAGCTTAAAATTTCATATATATGTATAAAGATAAAGTGCATATACGTATGATAGCCTCATCCCAAGGCTAGCACAGTCCTCTAGCTTTCCAAAACCATACTTAGGGAAATATGGCCATAAAAGGGTTGTTTATTATAAGTTTATAACAAAAATACATAAAGGGTTATTTACTATAACAAATAATTGCAAATCTATGTTTCCATGAATCAAATACATTTAGTGTCAATGTCAGCTATGACAGCTATAAAACTCAAAAATATTAAATGTCAATAACCAGCATGCAATGTCGATGAATATAGAAATATAATCATTCGAAGTTACACAAATTGAAGGCTTTGACAATTCAATTTACTTGTATCCATATTAGCAATGTAATGTTAGAATATAATCAACGAATGAATAATTCCAGAAAATGAGCACTTTGAGCCCAACAAAATTATGAATAGCTCACCTGAGCCATACACAAAAGGAACTAGGAGTAGCTAAAGTATTAAAGCATTACTCTGTCTTCTTTCCAGCTCTTGCATTTGTATGTTTATACATAAGTATCTGTGCAACTACTATCCCATTTAGAATGATACCAACAACACTGCCCGCAGCCACTTGTAACTGTTAAGGGAAGAACAAATTAGAAAATAACTTGAAAACATTGATTCCTTTCTTGAGGGGTAAACAATTTGATAAACTAAACTCCATGCGCTAGAAAAGATTTAAAAAGTCTTCAACATTTACTATAAGTTTTGACAATGCTTTGACATGGTTAATTGACAGCAGGAATATTCTGGTTTAGGTATGGACCCATTTATATTTCTCTTAAAATGTTATGAAGATAAAGAGCTTACTAAAAAGGTGTAGAAAGATGGAAAGTAAATTATTCCTAGGCACTAGGGCAAATTCTTGAGCCCAATGCTAAATGGATGTATCAAGACTCAAAACATACGAGAGACAGTCAGTCTAGGCTATGTCCTATAATTTTCGAGTATGAACAAATAATATGAACTATGAAGGCCCATCGGACTAGGCCAAGCAGTGGACATCCCACACCAGAAAGAGATTGCTGACCAATATTGGGGCCCCACCCAAGTTCGAAACTCAGTTAACCCACCTAGTGTGGCTTGTGGGCAGTTGTGTTAGGTTCATGAGTATAGGGACAGAGCCAATGTCACCTCACTCTAATCCTTTCTCTCTTCAGGATGGTGTTTTGCCAACCACAGAGGGTTCCCAGAATGATCTAAGGTATACAATGACAGCTCCTACGAGGTAAAGATAACCTAAAATCAGCGAAGTATACTGCTGTCCTAAACTAATTAGATGAAAATATCATCAAGTTCAAGAAATGGGTAGCATGCAAATATGCCCAAAAAGTGATGATAAATCATAAAAACAATAAGTATGCTCACTAATAAGCAATAATCTCCTCCTGTTCTGTGCAAAAAAAAAAAAAGATCAGCGAATGATGTCTAGCTGAATACATATCAAAAATGCACTATGGTTTCTTTTTAAACATTCACTGTATATCAGCAAGCTTAAATTGCTGATATTTGCTAAGGAAACACTTAACTAATGCAAGTTTTTGGCTTGTTGAAAATTTCCATGCACTCTCTTTAGGTCACTCAGCTCAACCTCCCAAGGGGACCTGAGACCCTCAATGGCATTTTATGCAGAGCAATTCTTGTGTGATGTTCCTTTTTCTGGTGTTCCTTGTGGCATTGTTAAGATGGACTTTCAGGGTTGGAGGCAGACAGGTCACAGGTGTAGGTTTACGTCATCAGCGAGTCCAGTGGCTTTTGGAGATGTTTCATGGGGTTTTGAGGAGTTTCTATGGGATCCAATGGCATTCGCTTGGCATGTTCCATCATCTGCACAACTTGCCTTTCGTTTTGTTGCGTTCCGACAACTTTCGAAAAACAGTTATTATTGGGCCTAAATTAATTACGATTAAGGTGGCATTCCAAGCGGAATACTTGACAAAACACCCTAGTGTAATAGTTCGTTGGAACCGAAACGAGAAGATCTACAGGATGGGATGGTTAGAAGTGATTTTCAATGACCTGAGGAGACATGGCGGCCAATTTACCATTTTCTCACATTAAAAAGAATATTATAATTGAAATAAAAGAGGGAAAAGTGCTCCATGATTAAAATAATAATAAAATAGAAGGTTCTAGAGGGGTCCATCAAATTTATAAAAAGAGAAGGAGAAGACCATTAGAGGACATCTTGGATTTGATATTTCTTCTTATATGAGAGGTTGAGAAACCGGTTCTCTACTTTGTTGGTAGCCCCAAGACGGAAACCCTCAGGTGATTCAGTGAGATAGGGCAAGTACCCATCTCCCCTTGGTGAATTCATCCAGAATTCACAATAGAGCTTAGCAATGCAATTCAGATCAGTTTGGAGGGTCGGTGCAATGCACCAGATTATCTTGGAGCCCAGCTTTTCATCTCAACTATTTTGGTTGTATGTGCATGTAACCCCGGTTTATCTATTATAATAAAGCTGAGATTGCTCATGCTCATCTTGCAGTTATTTTGCCATATTCTATTGGTTATAATTTTTCCATGGCAATGTTCTATGAAATGAATGGTAATTTTTATGGAGAATTTCTGGCTGAGTTGAATTTCCGCAAAATTAGTCAAATATCATGTTTGGGATATTCCATCTTGATCCTAAAAGACAACTTTGTTGTTCACTCCCCATACATGCTACAGCAATGGATATATGCACTCAAGACCCCTTACTAATTTTGAGTGACCTCACACAAGCTCCAAGTCAAGATTAACCATCGAATACCACAGGAGGGCACAACATGCCAGTTATGCCATTTGTAGGAAGCCTATATGGAGGAGCATTTTGTTTTCCAGTGCCCTATCTACTATGAGATATGAGGATGGTTCTACTGCCTCTTCAGAGAGTCTCAGATTTCTCTCTTCATGTTCTTTTGGTTCCTGAACCAAAGGTGTTTGGCTCTGTCTAAGAGGGCAGCTTTTGGGCTTTGCCCTTCCATGCAAAAGACACCTCCTCACCCAAATTTTACTCAAATGATCACATCCTTTTTTCTGGTTATATTCGTAGACAAGGACATCAAGGAGCTAGCAACCAACAACAACAATGCAGCAAGGCCCAAATCCATTAGATCCCGTGATGTTTCCTACCCCCATCTGACAAGACCTTTGTGGATTTGTAGATTCAGATCTTCTGACAAGGCTCCCCATTCTAGCAAGGAGTCCTCCATTCCTAGATAACTACAGTGGGCCACTCCTCTCAAATGACGAAACACTCCACATATTCATGCTTCTTTTAGTACTTCAAGACAAGCCTCTATCACATGTTTCTTCCCTTAGGCCTCAATTGGTAGACGAGACACATAATTAGGAGCGGATGACCTGCAAGAGTGTAGTGTATCCTCATCTTTAGAAAAAAAATCTAGTGAACACTAAAGCACATCCCCATCCCCTTGTATCATTCTCCGGCACATCCCTACAAGGAGTGTTCATTTTAGTGGCTCATTGATCTGTAAATTGTCGTGGATATACCAATGGACAGTTCATCAAAACAGATCTGATAAATTTATATTGAAAATCCAAATTGTATATGATGAGGGTTATTTTCCTTGGACTTTTGGATTTATTAAGTTATTGTTTTTATGCATGTAGTATACAAAATGCAGAAAATATAGAGCAGACAAAAATGCAATCACTCGCAACCATAATAACACGAGACATTACATGGAAAACCCTTTCGAGAGAAAACCTAACTGGAAGGTGAGGCTGCTTTACTCACTCTTTCTCTAAATGGAAATGGATGCAAGTACAAAGAAGTACAAACCCTTTATGCTTGCTCTCTCTCTATCCATTCCCTGCCACTCCGCTCATTTATGGAGCAAAATGCACTCGAATAGATGGAACCCCATTTTACCCTAGTGGCCCATTTACAATAGAGTTCAATGCCCTACTAGTGGTTAAGTTTAACTCTTTCAACTCTGAAAAAGAGTTATAATATTGACTATTTTGAAGTCTTCTTCATCATGATCACATGGCTAACCCATTTTGCATGAATAATGGGGTTGACGTGGCACCCTCTCAAATTATGGTGGCCAATTTTGATAAGTCAACTTTTGAAAGGCATAATTTTCTCATACTACCTCCCAATAAGGTGATTCTTGCGTCATTGGAAAGGTATCGGTGTGTAGATTATGGAGTCTAGGTCCATAGTAAAGTCAGGGCCACAAAAAGTAGTCATTTAAGGCCTCAAAATGGCTCCTAAAGTTCTTCACCTGGAATTTTCCAAACTAGAACCGCCGGTAGAAATCAACCTGCAAGTTGATTCCTCCATATTTTCCACATTAAAAGCATCGAGATGGATGACAAATAAGATATTGATCCATTCTCAATCATACATCCCTAGTTTTGGAGGCTTTTGGCCCCCAAAAGCTTTTACTAAACAACGTGAGGAACTTTTTGCTCTAGCTTCTCCTTATAGTACCTTTGAGCCTTGCTTGGAAGCTATCATTTCAACCCAATTTTCCAAAAGTCATACTGCCCATGACTTGTAGTTTTGGACCTTTTCTGCAAAATAGTATCCTCAATCAAATCTTCATGAGCATCTAATGCTAAGTCCTCTACAAAAAGGTCTTCCTGATCGATCATGGAAGGCTCATAGAGTTTCACATTTTCTACATTCACCACTCAGTAAATGTGCATGTGTGGGGGTCGATTGAGTCTATAGGCATTATCTCACAATTTTTACAATATCTCAAAGGGACCATATCGTAGAGCCTTGATTTTCTTATGAGGACCTTGTAGCCTTTCCTTGTCCAATTGTAACCATACTTTATCTCCCACCTTGAATGACTTCTTTGTCCTATGTTGATCATGTCTAGCCTTGTATTTTTCCTATGCCTTTTGCAGAGTCTTTTGTACCTATAGATGGACCTGCCTAATCTTCTCAACAATTTTTTCCACCCTTAAGGTTGTGAAAATTTCACCACAAAAATCCTATTGCAGCAACTGAAATTAATTCTTCTAATTGTTAATTAATTAACAATTTATTCGCTATGGCAAATATCGAATAAATCACACTGCAACCTTCAAAAATAAAACTGCAGAAAATAATAGTGTCGAAGACTAAGAAATATGCTAGCACCCACACATAAAAGTTGACACAACTATTTTTGGACAAATGTCCCTAGAAGAACCCAGCTTGGGAAATCCAGTGCAACAGCTGAGGGTTTTATATTATTATGCAGCAGTGAAATTATCTTAGTACAATCTGGATGTCAAATATTGGCTATCCTGCTGAGAAAATACTAGCAAAAATAATCTAAGGGAAATTACCCTCACTTCGAGCAATCCCGACACTCCACTGCCTCTAAAAGGATAGTTGTCCTACTAAGCCTGCGCAGGCTCTACGTCACTCTAAAGCTACCTAGCACACGTACTTCCTGAATCGACCACCAATCTAGCTGTCCTGCCTATCGTTGACTGGGAAAGCACTTCTTTGGCACTCTACAACCCCCTTCTGGCCTTTGGAACTAAAAACTTCTTCCTTTAACAAATCAAACTGCCCTCTAAAGCTTTTGCGCAGCTTCGTAGAGAAATTCCAACCTCTCTGTAAAGTACTCACTGAATCTGAAAAAAATTCCTTTAGCTTCACTACTTTCCTTGCCCCTCTTTGTCTCTACTTCCTTTTCTAGCTCGAACTTTTTCGGCTGCAGCCTCTGGAAAATCGAACTCTCCAAGGAAATCAATCTCAAGTGTGTGTGTTCTCCATCTACCCATCGACTTCTTCTTATAATCTTCTGTTGGGACTCCAATGATCAAGATTAAAACTTAATCAAGGGCTAAGATCATATCGGAGTCAATCTCTGTAAGTTTCTAGATTATTCATACCTTATCTCAATAAATTTTGATTAATTAACCCCTTTTCCTAAGTTTGGACTTAGAAAATATTAAAAAATAGGCTAATAATCTAATTGAGACACTTCTAGGTGGAATTTCCAGAAACGATTTATGGGTTATGGAAAATTCTTGTGTTTTAGCCTCTCCACAAAGTTTCGAGACTAGAACAACTCCGATGCTACAAAAACTAACAAAGGAATCCCCTGTAAGGTCCCCCATCACTCCTTGTTGTCTGTATGCAATATCCAAAGGTGAAGGTGGAAAATATCCAAAACTTGTTTCAAATGGGGACTTGCTCATAGAAGTGTGGACTGCTCTGTTATAAGAGTGTTGTACATAAACTAGATTTTCTTCCCAAGTCTTTTGATGTTTATGATTGTAAACCCTCAAAAGTTGCACCAATGTCTTGTTGACTACATATGTTTTACCCATCTGTCTTTGGATGGAATGTTGTAGAGCTCTTCAAATTCGTGTCCATCTTCTCCCACAATGTAGTCCAAAATGCACTGAGAAATCTTGACTCCTTATCTGAAATGATGCTCCTTAGTATCCCGAAGTGCACCTGGACCTATACAAAGAACAAGTTTGTTGTTTCTTGCCTACTAATGTTAGTTTTTGGTAGCATCGGAAGTGCTCTAGCCTTGAGAATTGGTGGAGAGGCTAAGGCACATGAGTTCTAAAGAACCCAAAAACTGTTTGGTGAAATTCCACCCGGATTGTATTTTATTAAAATAATTAATATTTTTAATGCGGTTCCTAAGTCTAAACTTAGGAAAATTATAATATTAATGGATATTAATCAAAATATGGGTGAGAATGATCTAGAAGGCGGATCAAGTCATGTTTTAATCTTAGTCATTGATTAGATACTTAATCTCAGTCGTTGAAGACTCAACAAGAAAAGTATAAAATGGAGGCTTGGGGTTCATTTGGAAACACAAACAGAGAGAACGAATTGATCAAGAATTCGATTCTTATGGCAGGGTTTGCTAAGGATTTCGACTTAAGTGATCATTCTGCAGCAGAGGGGTAGTGAGAATCCGGAAGAAGGACTTTTTGGAGAATACTGACAGAGAGACAGAGAGAGCTTGTAGAGAGGCAGCGCAGTAGCCGAGAGCGCTGACGCAGAAAAGTTGTACGTCACATAGAATCCAGAACTGTCAGAACAAAGGGAACTACCGAAACAATTGGGAGAGCTGAAGCAGAGGGAAAAGAAGGTGACGCAGGGCTGACGCAAAGCCAGCGCAGAAATAGTCGGGGTTAGCCAGTCTTGTATCGGATCAACCAGAATTTTGCGAGGTGAAGTGAGGTAAAACTCACTCAGATTTTTTGCCAATATTTTCTTTGTAAAGGATTGCTAGATGAGCATCATAGATTTGTATTCAAATATTTCTCCTGCATAATAATAAACCCTCAGAACTATTGCGCCGGTTTTCCCGCATTGGGTTTTTGCGGGGACTATTGTGTCCAAACATAAGTGTGCCCTATGTATCTTGTTCTTTGCTCTAGTTTCTATTTCATGAGATCAAATATTTAATTAGTGTAGGCTGCAGAAGTAATTTGCTTCAGTATTCAGAAGAGTAACTTGATGAATGTAATTTAAAAATCAAGTAGGTGAAGTAGGTTCAGATTTGTTGTAGTAGGATTCCTTCAGAGTGTAGGAATTTTCACATGGTATCAGAGGATTGATTTTGAAACAAACAGACTAGATCCAATGTTGAGCAATGACGCCGAATGATGCACTTGGCAACAATTCAAATCCCCTTGATGGGATTGCGCAGTCCTTGTCAGGACGCAGATCCGAGGAAATCTCTTTGAGTGAGACGACAGAGAGTTACGATTTCCAGTTTGTGATTTTGCAGAGGCAGAGGGAGTGACGCAGAGCCTCAACGTAGTGCTTGAAGGGCGAAGTTTCTGTCGGGGCAGAAATCCGCTGGAATAGAACGCAGACACGTAGAAGGAGAATTTTCTCCTCAGAGAACTTTCCGCCAAAAAGTTTGAATTTCTCACTTGCTAAGCAACTGAACAATGGTAAGCAGTTACTAGAGGAGTTAGTTCAACAGTTGGGAGAGATGGCATCACATGGGCTCAAAGATCAGGACAGGTTGGAAGGAGCTTCCAACTATGTCATATGGAAGACCAGAATCTTAGTTGTTCTAGAGGAATGTGATCTCGAGGCCTACGTCAATAGTGTTGTAGTTGTTCCTACTGACAATGATCAAAAGAAGAAGTACAAGGCCAAGCAGGGGAAGGCGAAGAGGCTTATTCTTGATGGAGTTCGAGATCATGTGGTCTCACACTTGCAGGGCAAGGATACAGCCTGAGATATTTGGGAAGCCTTGTCTTCTCTGTACCAAGGCTCTTCCGAACAGAGGAAGATGTATTTAGAGCAGAAGTTGCAGCAAACCTTGATGCAGAAAGGAGAAGGGGTGAACCTCTATCTCCAACGTCTTCTGGACACTAGAGACTAGCTTGCTGCGGTAGGGTCCACTCCTCAGCTAACCGCGATGGTGAGGATAGCCCTGAATGGAGTCTCGACTAAATGGCAATTTTTCATCCAAAGCATATTGGGCAGAGAAAAACTACCTTCATGGGAGGAGATGTGGGCGACTCTTCAACAGGAGGAGCTAAGGAGGGACCTAGTGAAGGTCAACCTCAGTGGCAACAGTGGAAGTGACACAAAGATGGAGGAGGAGGAAAACACGGCTCTAGCATTGAAGGGATAGGAGAAATCGAAGTGAAAGAAGGACATTTCGAAGGTGAAATGTTTCAGTTATAGCGAGTTGGGCCACTATGCATTCCAATGTTCTTTGAAGAAAAAGGATAAGGATGAGAAGCATGATCCTAAGGCTACTTCAGCAAAGATTAACGAGGATGAGTTTGCCATAAGTGCCCATGCATCTCCAGGAGGGAGATGAGGCGATATTGAGCTGTAGTCAGGAGGATCCTTGAGGAGTCCACCTCTTTGATCAATTCCTTGCTACGGGAGCCCAAGATTCAGCAGTAGCGAGATGGACTTATGTCAGATGATGCAGTGGATTGTTTAAAGGACAAATGCAGTCGCTAGGGACCAAAGACTGATCAACGCAGAGCAAGGTTGGCAGCAATGCAGTTGGCATAATGCAGGAGTCAGCAGCAGCGCAGAAGATTCAAAGGGTCAAAATCAGCAAGAGTTAGATTCCAACATTCATTGTATTATGTTGAGCACAGTTAAGTTCAACTAATTTTGGATGTTTTTCAGTTGCTTCTCTCAGCAACTGAGTTGCAGTACAGATGCAGTGTTAGCAGTGGCAGTGCTAGCAACATAGCAGATGCAGAGTTTGAGAGGGAGTTGTAGTACAGATGCAGTAGGGGCAGGGGCAGTGTCATGTGTAGCAGTACAATAGCAGCAGCAGCACAATGTTGGTGGCAATAGCAGTGCCAAAAGGAGGTGCTTCAGAAACAGAGGAGCATGCAGGTGGACATTGTTGCTGGAGCATTTTCCTCGCTAAGATGGAGTGTTAGTTTTTGGTAGCATCGAAAGTGCTCTAGCCTTGAAAATTGGTGGAGAGGCTAAGGCACATGAGTTCTAAAGAACCCAGAAATCGTTTGGTAAAATTCCACCTGGATTGTATTTTATTAAAATAATTAATATTTTTAATGTGGTTCCTAAGTCTAAACTTAGGAAAATTAAAATATTAATGGGTATTAATCAAAATATGGGTGAAAATGATCTAGAAGGCTGATCAACTCATGTTTTAATCTCAGCCATTGATTAGAGACTTAATCTCGGTCGTTGAAGACTCAACAGGGAAAGTATAAAATGGAGGCTTGAGGTTCATTTGGAAACACACACGGAGAGAACGAATTGATCAAGAATTCGATTCCTAGGGCAGGGTTTGCTAAGGATTTCGAATTAAGTGATCATTCTGCAGCAAAGGGGTAGTGAGAATCCGGAAGGACTTTCCAGAGAATACTAACAGAGAGGCGGAGAGATCTTGCAGAGAGGCAGCGCAATAGCCGGGAGAGCTGAAGCAGAAAAGCTACATGTCATGCAGAATCCAGAACTGCCGGAACAGCCGAAACTGTCGAGAACTGCCGGGAACTGTCGGGAACTGCCAAGACCTGTCGACAACTACCAGAGCAACCGAGAGAGCTAACGCAATAAAAGTTTCCTGTCACGCAGAATCCAGAACTGTTGAAACAGCCGAAACTTCCAGGAACTGTCGAAACTGCCAGAAACTGTCAAAACAGTTGAGAGACCTGACGTAGAGGGCAAAGAAGGTGACGCTGAGCCAGCACATAAATAGTCGGGGTTAGCCAATCTTGTGCCGGATCAGCCGGAATTCTGTCGGGTGAAGCGACGTAAAACTCACTCAGATTTTCTACGAGTATTTTCTCTGTAAAGGATTGCTAGATGAGCATCCTATATTTGTACTCAGATATTTCTCTTGCATAATAATAAACGCTCAGAACTGTTGCACAGGTTTTCCTGCATTGAGTTTTTTCGGGGACTATTGTGTCCAAAAATAAGTGTGTCCTATGTATCTTGTTCTTTGCTCTAGTTTACGTTTCATGAGATCAAATATTTAATTAGTGCAGGTTGCAAAAGTAATTTGCTTCAGTATTCAAAAGAATAACTTGATGAATGTAATTTAAAAATCAAGTAGGTGAAATAGATTCAGATTTGCTACAGTAGGGGTTCCTTCAGAGCATAGGAATTTTCACAACTAATATTCTTTTTACAAGACACTAGAACACACATCTTGTTGAACCTATCAACTACCTAGAACAGATAGTCATGTCCCTTCCTAGTTGATGGTAAACCTCCTACAAAGTCCATGGAAATGTTTTCCTGAGGACAAGTGGGTAGAGACCAGGCATGATATAGACCTTGTTTCCTATTACTAGGTTTGTTGGTACAACAAAACATGCATCCTCATGCATCCTCTTATGAGCCTAGCTTCCTCTTCTTGCATCCTAGGCCAATACACATACCTCTATAAGTTGGCCATTGTCTTCCCTACACAAAAATGATCTGCAACCTTGGATGTGTGAGCCTCTCTAATTAGTTGCATTCGCTCACCTTTAGGAACACATAACCTATCTAACTTGACAAGTAACCTGTTGTAGAAATGGTAATCAACTACATGCACATGACTCTAGCTCTACAACTATTGAAACACTTCCTTGAAGTCCTCAACCTTTGTGCATGCCTCTCTATATGCAACATGGGTGAAAGGCTCCATGTGCAAAATAGGTCCCTAGCCTGTGATCTTTGATGTGTGGCCTTGAAAGCATGTTGTCCAACTTGTCTGTTCTACCCTTCTCGTACTTGATCACTAAATGAAATTGCTATAGAAACCCCATCCACTTGTAATGTCTGGTCTATTGTAGCTTACTTTGGGTCTACAAGTATTGTAGTGGCTAGTGATCAATGTGGATTACCATCTCCCTTCCCATCAGATAGCGTTTCCACTTCTTAACAACTTGAACCAGGCCATTGAGCTCCTTGTTATAGGTAGGGTAGTTAAGAACCACCCCATGAAATACTTCAAAATGGTAGCATACAAGCCTTCCTCCCTGCGTCAAGACCGCTCCAATAGCATACCCACTTACATTTGTCTCCACTTTGAAGGGCTACTACAAGTTTGGTAATGCTAGAACTGGTGCTTGACTGATCTTCTTCATTAACTCCTCAAAGGCCTTTTGTTGACCATTTCCCCACTGAAAACTCTTGTCAGCAGTTGTTATGGTTTGGAGTGGTGTTGCTACTGCTAAAAATGAGGCTATGAATTTCCTTAGGTAATGTGCTATCCCAACAAAACACATGACCTCATAAACATTTGTAGGCAGCGGCCATTTCGTGATAGCCTCCAACTTGGCTAGATCTATCTTCAACTCTCCTACACCTATCACATACCCCAAATACACAAAGACTACTATGCAAACTCACACTTTTGGATATTTCCCAGTAGTTGGGGCCTCTTCAATATCTCTAGCACCTACATCGAATGTGAGTCATGCTCCTACCACGTAGCACTATATGCTAATATATCATCCAAATAAACAATTACAAATGAATCTATAAAAGGGTACATTATAGCATTCATTAACCTCATGAATGTAGTTGTTGCATTGCATAAGCCAAATGTCATGTCCCCGATCTTTATTTTCCGCATTAGAGGCAATTTTGGAAAGAGGGGGCATTTCCGGTTTTGAGACTTAGGAGAAAAAAGGAAAATTGCAGCTCTAATGGAATGTGGGGGGCACAAGAAAGAGAAATTCGGCCCAAAGAGGGAACTCGCACTATTGGAAGGGACAGAAAAGAAAAGGAAGTGTGAATTAGGAGGGAGAGGGAGAGAGAGAGAGTGGGGACCACAAGGGGAGAAGAGGCCAATAAATTAAAAATAGAGCTTGAGGGACTCAGTTTTGGCATCTTTTGGTCATTTTACAATTCAAACCTTTGTTCTCATGAGTTGTTTAGCCAATACAACCGTGTTGTTTAGCACAAGGAATTTCCAAGAGGAAATTCCAGCTCTTCCTTCGGTGAACTTCGAGTGTCACCCTAGGAGAGAAGGGAGTTGATTCTGGATCATTGAGGAGCCATTATACAGGTTTCTTTCAATTGGTGCTTGCTACTCCAAGAGCGCAAAAGAATTTGATGGAGGCTAAGAGAAGCTAACAATCAATGGAGTATTGGCCAAAGAATTTGCAACGAGTAATCCTAAGGGAGAACGAGTTTTCCTTGGTGATTTGCGGAGGTGAGAATGCTACATTTTAAAGGGTCAATTTTGTCTATTCCAGGGCCTGCGTAGGGGTTTATTGGCAGGCACTTGCAGAGATTCAGAATTTGGGGAGCATTCGAGATGGGATCTACTTGGTGATTGAGGGGAGAAATTCGCAGGAGTTAGGGAGGATTTCTTGGAGGGAGATTTGGGCATAATTTAGCAGTATCTAAACTGTGGGGCGTTTTCTGGCCAAAATGAGCAACTTGCACTTCTTGGGGATCACCAAGGGTCGGTGGATTCAACCCAAAACCTTTATGGGGTTTTGTGGGTTTAGTGAGACGAGGCTAGGATTAATTTTCAGAATTTTTTGAGCACTTCTGAGGGCAAAATTCCTAGTTCCATTCAACAGCCAAAACTAGAAATTGTTAGAGGAGGGCGCAGTTTAGCCTAGGACCATTTCCACCACTTGGGTCCGTGAGAGATTTCTGGGTTTTGTTGGAGTTGGTGTGGAAAGCCTACATTTAATTTTGCAAAATTTTTGAAATAGATTTGAGGGCCAAAATCTCAATTCACCTACAACAACAATGACAGTAAATTTCTGGGTCAGCGGAGAGGTTTTTGGTGGAGTCATTCCAACAATTACGCATCACAATTCCAACAAGGGTTTCGCCTAACTTGCTATAGCAAGCCCGAGTTCCTCTGATCTCATTTATCGTACTCATATTTATCATAATTAATACAATGCCTCAAATTTTTTGCACATATTTTCGTGTTCAAATGTGTATGGTTGTGCATTTCTAAATTTAGTAGTTGTAGCTAGTTTATTGCTTCTGTTATCTACGGTATTTTTCCATTTGGAATATTACAGTGGTATCAAAGCCATTATCTTGGCCAGCTATGGGGTAGCCAACTAAATCATGAAAGACTTTGGCATGTATGCACAATGACAGGTTAAACCATAGACAACCCATCGCTCAAGGTGGAATCCGTTGGAACAGTGAGAGATTGGCCCAGTTGAGGAAGGTGACATACCAAATCCATCCTCATCCTTACAACAGAGACCCTAGAGGTGCACAGGTCATGGGGGTGCAGCGATCTACACCATGTGGGGAAATTCGACAAACTCAGGGCACCAGATCTCGTCAAAAGGAGTGAGCATGACAGGGATAGTTAGAGGGTGAGACCAGGAGGTGCTTTTGCTAGTGGAGACCCAACTTTAGATATCAGGAGCATGAGGAGGAGGTTAAGCATGAGGCTGAGGGCACGTAGGGTTGTGAGGAGCACATAGATACACCCAGCGTGGCACAGGAGTCACCCTTGTTGGAGATACCTTAAATAACGCCGACTAACACCTTGGGGGAGAGAGTAGAGCATACATCCATAGGGCCATCCATTGACGAAGTGCCAGGAGACACAAAGGCATCCACCGTTGAGGAGGTGCCATCCATTGTTAAGGTATCCATTGATGAGGTATCCAGGGTCATGACCGAGATTTCAGGTGATAGCAACGCACAACAGGTTGATGAGGTGTCGAGAGACATCTCCACTGTTGATGAGGAGCCGATAGGTACAGAGGCATCCAAATCTATGATAGAGTTGTCGGACAACAGTCACCTATAGCTAATCAGTGAGGATGTCTTATATGATGGGTTGTCAATGGAGGAGGATGTGCAGTCATCCTTTGGTCTAGACATTGACAAGGGGCAGCACGGAGAGCGCAAGTTGGGATTTCAGCACAGTTCGCTTGAGAGGCACGCTGATGGGGCCTACAGCGTTATTATCTCAGCCTTATGAATTAGACTGAGAGAGGCGGAGTTGTCTAGACAAATCATAGTGGATGACCAGGTCACCAAGGGCCAGCAGCTTGAGTTGAGTATGGCACAACATCAGCATGGAGGGCTTCTTCTGTACACAAGAGATTGTACATTCGATCCCTCCTTTGGTATTGGGTTAGTACCCGATGGAGCAAGTCAAGCGTTGGGTACATCCATGGCCACATTTTAGCAAAGTCGTGGATTACCATAGGGGCTTGAGGCTAGACTGTTGTTGGGATCCAAGTGGGATTTCCCGACACATCATAGAGCCGGTAGGTGACAGTAGTAGCTGCATGATGGATTCAATGATTTGGCATACACACATTTTTAGATCTACATCAGCACTAGTGACAGGCTGGTTTGATAGGAGAGCAGGCAGATTTCACGATTTACATTGGCATATTGATCAAGCATGAGATCACAAGGTGATTAGCCTACTCTAGCAAAAGTTGGTAAGAGGAGGTGGCATCGACAGCCACCGAACACGGCATCATATGGAGACAGTGCTCTCTCATTGATGTATTGGGACCAGAGCTACTAAGGTTCGGCACAGTAGCATTATTCTCGATTGCATGTGAAGAGTTGGGCCACTCAGGTGTACCTGGGCAAATGAGGAGTTGTAGATCACATCGTGGTGGGTGTAGTAGCAAAGTGGTGGGATACATGGGCACATATGGGATGCCCTATGGTACATAGTCGCACAGCATTGAGAGTTGGTATCCAGGAGTGCATGGAGTTGTGCCACGGAGTTTAGTGCTATGTAGAGGAGTGCAGGGGTACGTATTTGTGTACAACAAGCATGATTATGCACAACAGGTTGTTGGAGTATTGCCACCAGAGAGATCTCCTGACAAGGGCATCACGCACACCATTGGGTTTGGCACACCCAGATTTGGAGAGCACGCTGATCACAAGGCCAACCGTGAGCTTCCATTTATCACTCTCTAGTATTGCACACTGACACAGGGGACTTCGATATTGTCTCTCGATGCTCTCAACATGAGCAACAGGTCCCAAGAGGTTCATCTGAGATAGTTGGATAGGACACGATGCATCGGGAGAGAGGATTTCCAACTGTGGCATATGGTCAAGACGCGAGTTGGCAGATGAAGGCTTGGGGGTGGTCCGATCTTCTGCAGAGGCAGCACTTGCACCACTATTGAGCCCACACTCAAGGAGATGCATGACCCCCTTTTGGCAAGACATTCTGAGGTGTCTCGGGAGCATCTACAGCAGTTGGTGCACCTTACTAGTACACGGATATTTAGACACCAAGTAGTATTGGGGAGCGCAAAAGGTAGGACGACAGACCCCACTGCGTGATATAGCCAGCACAGGGCAGTTTCGCACACACCAGATTGGTACATGATGTATGGAGTCCATATATTGATTGCATACAGGGACCTAAGATGCGGTATAGGTTGGTGCCAGCAGCTATCAGGAGTATGTCGCAGTTGTTATGGTTGTGGGATCTAAGGATTTGGTTGGTTGATTGGACACTCTGTTTCATGATGAGCAGGATCAAGACAGAGGATGACCCAGCTCACACTTGGTTTGACATGCGGATGAGAAATGAGGCCTTTGTCGCATGGCAAGGATAGTTTTCCTTGTGGCTACTATCGATTAGGGTGAGTGTTGGATGGGTATGTCATGACATCGTGTAGATGCCTAGGCCAAATGCATTCGAACTCTATAGATATTTTGTCATCAAGTCACAACAGAGGAGGATACAGTGTGTGCGCGATGGGAACACTGTTAGAGTCAGAGTGGTGCAGCGACAAAATGGTGGTACCCTTCTAAGGCAAGCATGGGACCCGGGCATCACAACACTTGACAGCTCAACGATCTTTAGGAATTAGCTAGTTGCTACAGTTGGAGATCACTCAGATATTCCATTGGGCTTCAGTGACTCACTGATGGCATTGGGGGCTTCATCAGCATGGTTGTTTGGTTAATAGGAGGATTTCAAGAGGATCTCATGCGGGAGAGACTTTGTCCCGACAGGGATTGGGTTGTATCTTCAGGAGTTTACTCCTAGTGTGCATGAGGTGGACTACTTGGTAGGGCAGCTTCAGGGAGAGTTGGATAGAGTCCTACATTATCATGATGCTCTACTTATTGATAGTACGCAGAGGGCTTCTGGAGCTTATACCTGGTTGGACGATGAGTAGAGCAAGGGGTGCTTCACATTGATTAAGATGGCTTGGGATCCTGGTATTGAGAGATTCCTTCATGACAAGACAGCGCAGATGTCGAGGATGACTCAGTGGCACACCTAGGACCCTGGTATTATTGGCGGTGACAGTGGTGATCGGCAATCAAAGAGGGCGCTTATTCAGGCATTGCTTGAGGACAAACAATTTTTGGCAGGGAGGACTGTCATGTCCCCAATTTTTATTTTCCACATTAGAGGCAATTTTCAAAAGAGGGGACATTTCCAGTTTTGGGACTTAGGAGAAAAAGGGAAAATTGCAACTCTAGTGGAATGTGGGGGGGCACAAGAAAGAGAAATTCGACCCAAGGAGGGAACTCGCACTCTTGGAAGAGAGAGAAAAGAAAAGGAAGTGTGAATTTGGAGAGAGAGAGAGAGTGGCGACCACTAAAGTGAACAAAGTTCCTTCTATAGATTAATTACTCCAAAAGACTTGGAATATAAAGATATCCATGAGGATACAAATATTATATATAAAATGTGTGAATAAGAATGATGATACAATGAGAACGAGAGGCTTGCTTATATACCAAGCAAGTGTCTCTTCATGGGGAGTCATGTCTCATTTAGACATGCCTCTTCAACCTAATTACTAATTAACTAATAATTATTTATTATTATTGTCATTTACATTATTTCCTATATATTTATTCATAACAACCACAAGGGGAGAAGAGGCTAGCAAATTATAAATAGAGCATCAGGGCCTCACTTTTGGCATCTTTTGGTCATTTTACAATTCAAACTGTTAAATTATGGTATGTTCTATGCTTAGAGAAATTTACTTATCTTTCTTATTATTATCCAAAGATTAGCAATCATATGTACATAAGTGCAGATAGAACATTAAACGATCAACAAAAAACAAGCCAAGACAAGAGACACAAGATGTGGCGGCTAGCCAAGGACAAACCCCAATATGGGGAAACCCTTTGATCAAATCTTCTTTTATCTTCAATAATTCAGCAGAGAGAAATAGTACATAAATCTGATTTACATCACCAGCAGCAAACCCTAGATCAGTGGCCTCAGCATCAGCGGCATCAGTATCATCGGCATTAGCCGGCATCATCATCATCGGCTTCATCGGCATCATCGGCATCATCGGCTTCACCGACATCATCAGCTTCACCGACATCACCTTAGGATCTCTCCTCCTACTAAAACCCAAAGACAAGTTGAGAGAGGAAGAGATCCAAGTGTGTGTAGAAATGACTTGAAGTCCTCTTCTATTTATACTAAAACGTAGAGGTTGAATAGACATGACATTTGGGCTTCTTGAGCCTCCATAAGTTGTAGGTCGGCTTGATAATAATTCCGTAATCAAAATAAATTCATATCTCCATGAATACTTATCAGAATCGGATGATCTTTAGATCAATCCTACACCTCTCGACGAGAGGAATCTAATAAAAATATTATCAGTGATGAATAAGATGACACACATGAAGTTTGCCCCTAGTTTCCAATTTTAACACTCCCTCTCAACTAGGGAGAACTTCATCTGCAATCTGTATGTAGGTCACTACTGTTCATCCATCAAATGCACTGCCCTGTATAGCCTGACCCTTGCCTTGATCTGCTATATTCTGCCTGTTCTGCTTTATCTTGTTCTGCCCTGTATTGATCTGTACCGCTCTGCTCTGATCTGCTCTGCTCTGCTTTGTTCTGTTCTGCGCTGCTTTTGTCCGAATTATGAAGAAGAAATGATCGAGGATGTATCATACTGACTCAAAGTCAGCCTCAGAGTATGCACCACTAGTCCAAGACCATTCTCAACCAACCCGAAGTCAGCGTCATAGTGAGTACAACTCCTACCACTAGTCCCAGACCAGTATCATCCTCCACTAACTCAAAGTCAGTCTCAGAGTGCGTACCACTAGTCCCAGACCAGTCTCAACCGACCCGAAGTTAGCATCATAGTAGGTACCACTCCTACCACTGGTCCCAAACCAGTATCGCAGTCTCAGAGAGTGTACCACTGGTCCCAGACCAGTCTCAACTGACCCGAAGTCAGTGTCATAGTATGTACCACTCTCACTGGTCCTAGACCAGTACTGCACTGACCAGAGGTCAGTCTCAGAGTATGTACCATTGGTCCCAGACCAATCTCAACTGACCCGAAGTCAGTGTCATAGTGGTTACAACTCCTACCACTGGTCCTAGACCAGTATCGAAGTCTCAGAGAGTGTACCTCCGGTCCCAAACCAGTCTCAACAGACCCAAAGTCAGCATCATAGTATGTACCACTCTCACTGGTCCCAGACCAGTACTGCACTAACTAGAGGTCAGTCTCGAAGTATGTACCACTGGTCCCAGACCAAGTCTCAACCGACCCGAAGTCAGCATCATAGTATGTACCACTCTCACTGGTCCCAGACCAATACTGCACTGACTAGAGGTCAGTCTCAGAGTATGTACCACTAGTCCCAGACCAGTCTCAACCGAGCCAAAGTCAGCGTCATAGTGGGTACAACTCCTACCACTAGTCCCAGACGAGTATTGCAGTCTCAAAGAGTGTACCACTAGTCCCAAACCAGTCTCAACCGACCTGATGTCAGCGTCATAGTATGTACCACTCTCACTGGTCCCAGACCAGTACTGCACTGACTAGAGGTCAATCTCAGAGTATGTACCACTAGTTCTAGACCAGTCTCACCAACCCGAAGTCAACGTCATAGTATGTACCACTCTCACTAGTCCCAGACCAGTACTGCACTGACCAGAGGTCAGTCTCAGAGTATGTACCATTGGTCCCAGACTAGTCTCAACCGACCCGAAGTCCGCATCATAGTGGGTACAACTCCTACCACTGGTCCCAGACCAGTATGATTGATCCCAGATCAATGAAGGTCATCCTAGCATAGGGATTACGGTAAATACAGCGATGCGCCCATCGATATTACTATGGTCCCTATCCTCATTTCCCTGCTCATTGATCAGATGAGAGGTACTTCCCATGAGCCCCAGACTGCATGGGTAGGATGCCTCGACAGGAGAACTTAATCAATCCTGTCCTCACAGGAGAACTAATCATCCTGCTACACAATCGCCATGGAGAACACATCATTCAGGCCTCACAGGAGAACTAATCATCCTGCTACAACAATCGTCATGGAGAACACATCATCCAGACCTCACAGGAGAATAATCATCCTGCTACACAATCGTCATGGAGAACACATCATCCAGACCTCACAGGAGAATTAATCATCCTGCTACACAATCGTCGTGGAGAACACATCATCCAGACCTCATAGGAGAATTAATCATCCTGCTATACAGGAGAGCGAATCATTCTGTCCCACAAGAGAGAGAATCATCTTGTCCCACAAGAGAGCGAATCATCTTGTTCACAGGAGAGCGAATCAACCTGTCCACAGGAGAGCGAATCGTCCTGTCCCAAAAGAGAGCAAATCATTTTGTCCCACAAGAGAGCGAATCATCTTGTTCACAGGAGAGTGAATCATCCTGTCCACAGGAGAGTGAATCATCCTGTCCCATAAGAGAGCGAATCATCTTGTCCCAGTGCGCACCACAAGGGGAGGTTGAGTCACCCTGTGGTCGTATGTCGCTCCAGTAAGAACCGCAAGCCCCTAGAGCTCCCAGAGCTCAATGTATGCAACATGCAGGACCCTTTTACGAGGGTCTCTCGACGACTCCAAGTCGTTCGAGAAAATCACAAATTTGATCTTTCCCCAGGGCTCTAACAAAGTGTAGCGACTTGGACATCATCTCAGTGCGATGGAGCCTCCTTGCTCATCAACTTACCATATCCCAGATCAAGCAGTATCTGATGTCTTTCTACTGGAGCAATCATTGAATATGGGATTCCTCAATAATCGAATCCCACCTTTGGTTGTCACAGCGAATCACAATGGTATTCATCATGTGTACTCACTGAAGAGTTTCCACAACCAGGGAACTTCATATGAGGTCATACTTGTAGTTATGTATCCGGTCTCGGTAGTACTTATACCAACCGATTTCTACTTCCTACTCAGCCATGATATCGAAGCCGAATCCAAGGAGAACCAGCACTGAGAAGTGCTATAGTGATCCTCCACACTGCCTGCCTAGTCAGAATTCGAATAATCATGCAGTTTTCATATTTTTGGCAATGTATCTCAATCCATGAGAGATTGTGCCCCGAAGATATCTCAGAGGATTCTTGGCACCAATCCAGTGAGGCTCAACCAAATATGAGCTCACCATGCTAACTGCAAAACATATGTCCAGAGTTCACCAAGAACATCAATGTGATTGAGTTTATAAAACTCAGAGGCATTTCCCAAATCTGGTCTGACATCACTACCATATACCTTTTGAAGTTAATATCCTCGAGGTAGTCACAGGCTTGCAGTTTATCATTCCAAATTCGGAATCCAACTCCCTCTTACTTCTGCAAATGAGAGGGTCTGCACCTATCAGAAATAAGTCGTCCTTATGAGGCGCCAATATGAGAGGTCTATCATCCACAACCTTCAGGTAATGGTTTCACTCCTAGTGAATCTCAGCTTCATCAAACAGCTATCAATCCTCTCATACTACGCTCGGGGTGTTTTGCTTCAAGCCATAGAGGGCTTTCTTCCACCTGTATACATGAGATTCCCGTTCATGAATCTCAAAGTCCACGGGTTGTTCCAAACCTGTGGACCTGCTACATGAGGGGAATGGTCCCCTTGCAAGATTTTCCTTCGATACATCTCAGACATGTACCTTCATGCTCTTTTTGAATTCAAGCATCCCTGTCACCATCTGACTCACAGACCTTCGGTGCTGTGTCAATGGACATGGTCCCCAGTGGACTTCTTGCAACTTGATACAACCCTGAACTCAAAAACATCTTTGAAAAAATCTATTTTCAAACACATACCTTTCCATCGATGAGTGCCACCTTATAACCTTTGACTCTCATTGTTGAAATGGACACTAGGTTCTTCTTGCGATTAGGTACATAAAATAGATTCTGTAAATGAATCGAGTTACCTTCATTCAATTGAGGGGTAACATTCCCTACACCCTTAGATCTGAACTTCCCAATGAAGTGATCTTTAAGTAGGTCATCAGAAACTTCCGCTACGCCATTCTAATAATATTCTTTACTTCCACTTCACCCTCGGTGAATTTGAATCCATTGATCCTTTTGTCTTGTCCCAACTGTTGTTGGTGATTGCTCTTTCACTCTTGCTTGGGCATTGTCTTCAACTCAGCTCTAATACCATGTTAAATTATGGTATGTGAGAAATTTACTTATCTTTCTTATTATTATCCACAGATTAGCAATCACATGTACATAAGTAAAGTGCAGATAGAACATTAAATGATCAACAGAAAACAAGCAAAGACAAGAGACACAAGATGTGGCGGCTAGCCAGGGACAAACCCCAATATGGGGAAACCCTTTGATCAAATCTTCTTTTATCTTCAATAATTCAGCAAAGAGAAATATTACATAAATCTGATTTACATCACTAGCAACAAATCCTAGATCAGTGGCATTAGCATCATCGGCATCAGCCACCATCATCATCATCAGCATCACCGGCATCATTGGCATCACCGACATCATCGGCTTCACCGGCATCACCAGCATCATCGGCATCACCGGCATCATCGGCTTCACCGACATCACCTTAGGATCTCTCCCCTTGCTAGAACCCAAAGACAAGTAGAGAGAGGAAGAGATCCAAGTGTGTAGAAATGAATTGAAGTCCTTTTCTATTTATACTAAAATGTAGAGGTTGAATAGCTTCTTGAGCCTACATAAGTTGTAGGTCGACTTGATAATAATTCCATAATCAAAATAAACTTATATCTCCATGAATACTTATCGGAATCGGATGATCTTTAGATCAATCCTACACCTCTCGACGAGAGGAATCTAATAAAAATATTATCAGCCATGAATAAGATGACCCACATGAAGTTTGGCCCTAGTAGCCAATTTTAACACAAACCTTAGTTCTCTTGAGTTGTTTAGCCAAGACAACCGCGTTGTTTAGCACAAGGAATTTCCAAGTGAAAATTCCAACTCTTCCTTCGGTGAACTTTGAGTGTCACCCTAAGAGAGACTTTGGGGAGTTGATTTTGGATCATTGAGGAGATATTTTACAGGTTTCTTTCAGTTGTTGCTTGCTACTCCAAGGGCACAAAAGAATTTCGTGGGGTTTGAGAGAAGCTAGCAACCAGTGGAGTATTGGCTAGAGAATTTGCCGAGAATTATCCTAAGGGAGAATGACTTTTCCTTGGTGATTTGCAGGGGTGAGAGTGCTATATTTTAGAGGGTCGGTTTTGTCTATTCTAGGGCCTGCGCATTGGTTTATTGGCAGCTTTTGTGCACTTGCAGAGATTCAAAATTTAGTGAGCATTCGAGCTGGGATTTCCTTGGTGATTAAAGGGAGAAATTCGCAGAAGTTAGGGAGGATTTCTTGGAAGATGATTTCGGCCTAATTCAGCAGGATCTGAACTGTGGGGTGTTTTCTGGCCAAATTGAGCAATTTGCAGTTGTTGGGGGTCACCAAGGGTCGGTGGATTTAACCAAAACCCTTCATGGGTTTTTGTGGGTTTAGTGAAAGAAGGCTAGGATTAATTTTACAAAATTTTAGAGCACTTCTAAGAGTAGAATTCCTAGTTTCATTCTACAGTAAGTGGTAGAAATTGTTAGAGAAGGGCACAGTTTACCCGGGGACCATTTCCACCACTTGGATCTATGAGATATTTCTGGGTTTCTTTGGAGCTGGTGTAGAGAGCCTACATTTAATTTTGCAAAATTTTTGGAGGTTTGAGGGCTGAAATCTCAGTTCACCTACAACAGCAGTGGCAGTAATTTTCTGGGTCAGCGCAGAGGTTTTTGGTGGAGTCTTTCCAACACTTGGGAATCACAATTCCAGCCTAGGTTTTGCCTCGCTTGTTGTAGCAAGCCCATGTTCCTCTGATCTCATTTATTATAGTCATATTTATCATAATTAATACAATGACTTAGATTTTTTGCCCATATTTTCGTGTTCAAATGCATATGGTTGTGCATTTCTTAATTTAGTAGTTGTAGCTAGTTCATTGCTTCTGTTATCTACAGTATTTTTCCATTTGGAATATTACACCAAATGGCATGACTAACTATTCATACAAACCTTGCCTGGTCCTAAAGATGATCTTTCAAGTATCTTCTTTTCTGACATGAACTTGGTGATATCCTAGCTTTAAGTTCAGTGTGGTGAAGTATTTGACTTGTTGGAACTAATCCAACAAATCATCTATCCTAGGTAAGGGGTACTTATGTTCTTGAGCGTAATGTTGTTTAATGCCTTGTAATCCATGCACATCTACCACATCCCATCCTCCTTAGGCACCATTATAATGGGTGACCCACATGGTGAGGTACTTGTTCGAATAACATTGTGTTCCACTAGTTGTTGCAAGTGCAACTACTTCTTTACCTCATTTCTATAGCAAACTGCTTGTATAGCACGATGTTTGGCAAAAGAGAGTTTGATAATGGTTGGATCTATTCAAAATTGTTAGTGTCAGTCTTCATAATTGTATTTGTGTCATTTTTATTGTAAAAGTAATTGACTTATTAAAAGCATGGGTTTCATGCCTGGGTCAACAGTCAATAGTTCAAAGAACCCATTGAGTGCCATAGGATTTTTTGTTGAGTCAAAGTCAAAGTTATTATGTAAGAAACGATTCTTAGGTTTTGTTGTCGCCCAGATTGTACAAGCACCGCGACAACGCTTAGGATGGGGGTTGTCACTCTGATCTCCACTCACTTCATTCTGGTTGTCTCCCAACAGCAAGCTATGGGGGGTAGTCCCTATGGAATGAGGTAAAGGAAAGCAAGTTGGGAATCAACTTACTTGGGAGACACGGATGAGTGGCCTAGCCACTTGTGGTTGGAATTAAGAAAGACTATGATTAAATTAGATTTCCTATTATGAAACCAGTGCCTTAATGGAGTCACAAATTTTTGCTTCTTATAAATTGAAACCAAATGACCAGATGGACACCCACTGCTCGAATGATTGACTAACCTATGTGAGATGTTTATGCAAGAGATTATGAGTGACTACGATCTTGGATTATGATTGGTTAGATTACTTAAATGCTTATGTGAGATTTATCTTAAGAGTACTTAACAATGTTATGATGCAATCTTAAACAAGATAAGTTTCAAGAGATACACGTGTAAACTTCAAGTAACCAATTCACCAAATAACACAAGATGTTATGCCAAACTATGAGATCAATGAGATTAGCCAATTTCAGATGTATCTCAAAAATAAATATTCAGAAAATTCAGACTTGATCAATGTTATAACAACAGTAAGAAAATGTTAAACCAACAGTGCTTATGCTTGCCCAAGATTACAAAAATATGCCAACTTAGAAAATATGTATGTTAGCTTTCTCAAGATATATCTTTGATCAAAATTCCAGATTTGAAGTATAATTTGCATCAGTAAGTTAACCCACAGATCAACAAATAGTGATGTTAGCGCCAATGCCCAAAAATGCCTAAAAATAGTAAAAATTGCCAAACTTGACGAAAAATCAATTTATAGGAATTTTTTAGCACTGGGCTAAGAAAATTTCAGATCTGATATACTTATTTCACCACTGAAACAATGATAGATCAGCAAGATAAAATTGTCAGAAATAGATAACCAATATTTCTAGAAATGGTAAAATACACTAAAACTTGAAAATTTCCAATTTGAGGGGCTTTAAGAGAGTTTGATTCAGCGATTTTTAGAACTGATAGGTCTATTACAGAAATATATTAATGACAGATCAACAAACTGAAAATACTACAGATAATTCCCGCAATGTCTAAAAACAAGGAGTTCGCCAAAAAGAACTGAAAATTCAGATTTTTTAGACTTTAATTAGGATGTGATTTAGAAATGTTCAGATCTGATTTTTACAGTTATGCAGAAATTTCCAACAAGCTAAAATGTCAAATCTAGGTCAAATTAGAGATGCCCAAGTGGCAAAAAATTGTGAAAACTAGGATTTTGCAATTCTAAACAATTTTGACCATATAGAATTTGATTCTAGGACCTAAATATGTGTGATTTCACTATTGTAATGAAACTGAACTAAAATGAAGGTTTGTTGGTCAAACCCTAAGCCCACAGCCTTGAAAACCGTTGAAATTTTGGGATTACCTTACCGCTTGCTAGATATGAATTTTGAGGCATTAATCCTGCAAAACCACCAAGTATTTAGCCTTAAAACTTCAACGTAGGGTTTCAGGTCAATTTTGGGGCAAAAGAGGCCAAGAATTGGAGAACAAGGTTAAGGAAAAGCAATTTGTGGGGATAAAAGGGCTAAAATAATAGATCGGGGGCTGAAATGGCAAGCGGCCAAAAAATGAAAACCCGTGTTTCGAAAATTTCCAAATCTGAATTTTGTCATCAAATCTTCAGTAAATGGCCCTGCAAAATTATCTAGAAACTAAATCTTACCCTCAAGAGCCTAGATCTAACTCTTCTCTCATTTGATCCCTTGATCCCTTGATCCAACCTGCAAAAAATGAAAATAAAAACACCCAAATCCCAAATATATACAAAATAGATCTAAAACCCCAACTCAAGTTAGAAAAAATAAACTACAATTTACAATTTACAATTTAATTTACAAAATATACATGGGTTTTAAACAATGTTCCACCAAGGTTCCGGGACGAGGGGGCGAGGGAGCGAGGGGGCGCGGGAGCGGCCTATGCAAAAGCTCCCCACCATTTTTTAGGAAACGTGGGCGAGCGTCAGGGTCTTAAAAACTTATAAATATATAATATAATTTATTAATTGAGTCCACTATGACAATTTGGTTTGAATTGAAAAGTTGCAAAGCATGATCATTGATATGAATATCATTATCTAAATTTCTAATATCATATAAAATAATAAATTTGAAATTCTAATTTATAATCATACATCAATGATCATACATTATAACAAAATACAAAGACAGCGATACCACCATCTTCAGCGTTCTGATAATACACAGCAAACCTCAACAATGTCGTTGTAGAAGATCACTGTAGATCTATTCTTCCTGCATCTCTGTTATCAATAAAAGATCTTAATCTCAAAATCTTAACACTTCTGTCCTCTGCAACTTCAACAATATGTTATCAAGGCAACTCTGTTCAGTTCTAGGCCAAACTGCTATAATCATTGGTGAGTTTTGCCCATCTGTACATAGTATCAATTACAAGCATATACAAAACAACAGTGTTGTGTTATGCTCGCGTGAATTCTATTGTCAATTGTATCCTTGTTGAAGAGTGACTGTCGTGCAGACTCCTGATGGCATAACAAGATGCTAATGCCTCTGTCCACTGATGCACATTTGTGTCTAGAACATTACTCATACTTCTATCATAACTCCAAAACTTTGCAATCTAACCCTGTAGCTTCCATATCTGACAATTTGGCTATATGTATTACAGCTTCTGCTCCTTTACTTTGAAACTCTTGTTTAAATTCAAATTACAATGACCTCAAGGATTACTGTAACTTGATTATACAGATACTTGTAAGACACCAGTTAGGGTTACTTAGAGAAATCAAAAATACTTCAACGTGATCGGTGTGTCTTTTAGAAAGCAAGCACTGCCACACAAAAGTTAAGTTAATTTGATGCTGAACTTCTTTGCCTTCTAATATTTCTTATCGTCACAAACTGAATTCTTCACAAGAGGGAGCCTCTGATGTTGATCATCCATAGTGAATCTTGAAGAGTCGAGCTTTGAGAGAAGCAGAGAAGCATTGATGAGTAACCACTTCAGGGATGATCTCCTCACAGAATGTGTAGGGTAATATTGAGCAACAACCACAGATAAATGAATTTGTTTGGATCAAACTCAGAATTTGTCTAATCAGAGGGCCGACGGTTCATAGTGATAGAAATCCTCAAGATCTGTCTTCAATTCTGTCTAATATGTGCACTCCAGAATTCCTGCAAATAACCAAATCACATTACCAATGTGATAGCCATATCAAGGGTCCATTCTGCAATCTGCAATGTTCCAACAAATGCCATCAAGGTTCCATGC
>APFE030699935.1:0-17973 GCA_000404065.3 Pinus taeda | reverse complement strand
GGGGGTTTGTAACAGCCTCGGGTTCAAATTCCAAGTAATAAAGTTAATAAATGAAAACATAATACCAAGGTCATGGGACACGTATTCCAATCTAAATGTTGGGAAAAAAATCCTAGTGGGTGTTCATTTTGTTTATTATGGCTAGGGGAAATTGGCAAAGGAAAAGACAAAGGTTTTGAAAAGACAAGACACAATTAATTGGCATTTTATTTACTAATGGAAATTAGGAGAAAAGGAAGGTGAAAAGTCATAGGTTGCATCTGAGGAGAAAAATGAAAGAAAAAAAATCGAAATTGAAGAAAATAGAGGCCTCATTGATATAAAGGCTTCTGAGGACAGTTCATAACCTTTTGTTAATTTTAGCTTGGAGCTCTCTCCCTTTATTCTCTCTTTCTCTTACTCTTGGACACTTAAAGTTTTCTTGGAGAATTCTTGGAGGAGTGTGACATACTTGGGATTTGGGACAAGAAAGCAAAGGGAAACAAATATCAAGCAAGGAAGAGTTGGATAAAGTGACTACAACGAGATTACTTGCGGGTATCGAGTTGCATGTATGATTTCCTTACTAGTTTTGGAATGCATGGTACATGCATGTGTGTTTTTGGTTCTCTTGTTGTCATTGGCATGGGTTTTACCAAGTGTGACAGTGGTTTCCAGCCTTGCCTTGCCATTTTTGGATAGCCATGGAGTGTTGGGGTTTCTCTTACTTGGTTGAGTTGGATTGTCAGATGATTTTGAAAATGAGTGGGGTGGTCTCAGGGAGAAACACAAGGCCTAGGAATCCCTGGACCTGTGAAGGTGGGATTATGTTAAAGCTTAATTTTGTATACCCTCATTGGGCCTAGGAATCCTCTACTGGTGAATGGCGAGATATACAGTAAAGCCTAGATGCTATATATGGTAAGTCCTAGAGAGTGGAGATGGGAACATTTCTCACTGTTTAGGTGGAGAGATCTGGAGGCATCAATGCTTATATAGGCCCAGTGATCCCTAGACCGGTATGTGGTGGGATTGTGGTAAATCCTGGTAGTGTATGTTTCTTGTTTGGGCCTAGAAATCCCTTAGTGGGATTGCGGTAAATCCTGGTTGTATAGATGAATGCTTGGGCCTAAGAATCCCTTGGTAGATTGCAGTAAAGCCTAAGGAAACCCTGGTTTTTTTGTTGTAAGTCCCACATTCATGCTTGGAACATGGCACGGGGGTGATTGACTAAAGAAAGATTTTTTTCATCCCAATCTATGGTCGAGTGGTATGTGGAAGTCCCTGGCTTGATTGGCTTTTGCATATGATAATAAGAACTCTTTTCCTCTTATGTATTATGTGTAAATGTACTTGTTATTGTGTGGTTTTAATGGTTATTCTATCATTGTTATTCTGTTGGTTATATCTTGATTATAAGCATGGTTATGACAAACTTGAGTTATGGCTCTCATCTTGTTTTGTTTCATAAATGAAATGTTAATGAATGCATGACCTAATAGATAATAATATAACTACTGTGAGAGGGTATCAAACCTTCTTGATGATTCTCAGATAAGTATGAAGTCCCTATGCTCAGATGTGTTTATATGACCTGTAAAATACATGTTCATGATGTGTTTGACGGAATGTTTGTCATGGCTAGGCCTTTTCAGGTTAGATCCTTGTTCAAGTTTTGCATTAGACACCTTCTCATCATGTTATTTATTATTTCGGGAAGTTTTATGAAGTTCTGGGCAAAGGCCTTAGTTCTAGCCCTGAAAAAGTGGCTCAAAATTCAGAGTCGCTAGCATAGAACTACCTAAAAAAGGCCACAGTCAAATGGATGCCTTGCTATGAGAGTGACTGGATGATATAAGTCACATGGAAGGCTTGTCATGTGAGCAACTAGGGTTCTAGTTCAGTCAAGAAGTAATTTATCTCAGGGGTTGGACACCTAGAGGGGTTGGTTGGCTCCTGAAGGTTCTGTTGCTCCTGAGGAAGGTCAATTTGGTTTTGATTTGTCGATTCCACTTCCTTAACTATACTTGGGGAGTCGAATCATATCATAGTAACTCTTCATCACATGTTTACCCCAGTGGACCAGTTTTCTTGGGTAAATGTGGGAGGAGGGTGTTACACTTACCATTTGTTGCCGGGGAGCCATAACTTCTAACACCAAGAGATGAAATAGACAACCTCTTGAAGAATCACTTTGAACAAAATAAAGAAAGGGGTGAACTACTAACTTTTTAAGACCAGATGAAAGGATAATAATATCATCCCCTAACAACTAAAATAGAGGATGTAAAGAAAAAAACAACTAGTGATGGACACACCCAGGACCACAAGACGAACCCTGGTTACCAAATTACAAGGACTGAGTTTGTGGTGATACCCAAGTTCCCTGGACTTGACACCAAGACTCTCGCTGTAGAGGCCAAGACTTCAAAACCGACACAATCAAGGATGAATATTGCAGACTATGACCTCTAACCACCAAGGAAAAATACCATGACAGGAAATACAAGAGATAATTACTGTAATTTCGTTCTATGAACCGAACATGTACCCATTGAAGAAAAAAATACCAAGACTTGTAACCATAATAAAAAATGACCAGAATACCAACAGTCTTAAACCAACACCAGACAAAGGTACAAGATACTTGAGAATTCCAACACCAAAAGATGTGAATTTGATAGAATTGCCACCAATTCAAAAACCGACCCTTACGATGTAGAGTGAAAGAAGAGAACGAAATACATGGGAACATTAAACAAACCACCATGGATAAAACCAACAATAGGAAAAAGACATAACCTAGGAGAATCACCACCGCAATCAACACAACAAGAGGAATATAATGTACACCATAACCTACCCCATTAAAAACTTGAAGCAGGTATCCATAAAACCATGAGCGTGGGTGTGGGTGGAATATCTCACCTCTATCGTAACTCACATATTCACTTCACCACCCCACGTGCATGAGTTTAACTTAAGGGGAGATTAGATGTTTAGCCCAAATCCCACATCCATCAACTTGCCATGTCGTGGGTGTTGATCACCAGATATCCAGCTTCAACATAAGTTTCAATGGATTAATTAATATCATTACAGGAAGCATTAAGCAGAATAAAATTTATCATTATCCTCAATAAAAATTGACAAATAAATTACAAAAAAATTATACTCACTATCACTCTACATATGTAAAAACACATGTAACAGTGTAAACTTTGAAATGGTAACAATAAACTCAAAATAGGAACTCTGGCCAAAAAACCCCATAAAAACATAAAAACCAGTGCTAAAAATGAAAAGTGTGTATACTGGAACGATTTTTTCTTTTTTGTCAATTTTGAACATGTTTTAAAAATGGCAGTGAAAATGAAATTTTCATGCAAAAAACACCCTGAAAATGGAAAGTGTTGGTACTGGAACGATGGTTTTTTTTTTTTTAGGGTCAATTTTCAACATTTTAAAAAAATGCTAGTAAACCCGAATTTTTATGTGCAAAAAAATAGTTGTTTCTGAGGAAAAAAACACACTAATGTTTTTGGTAGAATAACATTTTTCTTTCTAAGTATAAATTCAACATGTTTTAGTAATGACCATAAGGATAAAATAATGGGACTTGAAATACATTAAAATTCTATTAGTTTTCATCCATATTGTTAAACATATAATAACATCACACTAAAGATTGCTAAAATTCTAATTGTTTTTAACCATAACATTAAAGATACAAAAAAAGGGAATTTTTTCAACCATAAAATTAAAAAACCATGACATTTTGAACAAATTACATGACTAAATTAATCGAAATGTCATTATTTGTATATTGAATGAAACATACATTATATCTCTAATTTAATGTTGCATTGTATATATTCTAAACAATAAAAATCATCATAATTAAGACATATAATCCAACAACATAAAAACGACTCATGACTTTTGATTTAACACCATATAGAAATCAAAATTTTTATTTCAAGATATGATGCAAACATCAGTTATATAAACTGTCTTAGACAATTATTCAAAATCATTCATATTTTCTTGTACACCATCAAAATTCACATCTTCAGATGAATGACTGGATGTAGACGAAGATGTTCCATATTCTCCTCTTTCATCAACTAGTGCCCCATTTGAGTCCACATGCATGCCCACCACTTCAGGTTTCAAAATTATTCTGGATCTACGACTGGTTTTAGCAGACTCCCATCTCAACAATGTTCCTTCTGGTAACAACCTTTTCAGAATCTCTATTGTCTTGAAGCGAAGAGTTCCTCTCTTTGTTAAGTTGAAGTCATAAACAGGTATGTCAACATCCTCCAATTTTAAGAAGTCTGTGCGGCGACGATTTATATTTGTACCCTTTCTTTTTCTCTTTCCACCTTTTGTTTTGTCAACTACCATCTCTGACTTATACAAACCATTGAATGGGTGTGTATTTGTGACAGACCAATGTACTTCAACACCTGTAACATCCTCATATTCTGTAAAGACCTTTATAACCCTATCAACCCGGAATGGATAACCATTGGGATCTCCATATGCTAGCACTGTGATCATGCAACCCTCCTTAATATCCTGTATTGAACCCCTGTAAAGGTCTTCTATGGCTTCACGTTGTGCACGAGATCTTCTGGAGCCAATATACATCTCTCTTTCCTATGCCTGTGAAAAATTAATAATACCTTGAGATTGTTGTTGTTCAACAATGTTTATTTCCTCATGTTCATTTGACACATTTTGTGGCCAAATAAATGGATTTTTCAAAGGTATATCTTCATTTGTTGTTGTTGAAATGATATCACTTTGATTATTGAAAAATGGCTCCCACCAAACTGAATCAACAATGTCAAAGTATTGTATTTAAGACCTCTGTGGTTAATATCGTGTAACTTAGTAACCAGAGAACCCACAGTAAAAACCATTTTTTCGTCAATGTTTCAAATCCCAACATGGATCCATCATCAGGACAATTTTGAATGTTGGTAGTAGAAGAGCTCAATTTCAAGCTGCAGTGTTTCTTGCTATCTTCACCCTAAATTTTTTGAGTAAAATGATTTCACTCCGTGTGTCCCCTCCGCATAGGGAAATGATTCTGGATTTAAGACCTCTGTGGTTAATATCTTGTAACTTAGTAACCAGAAAACCCACAGTAAAAACCATTTTTCCGTCAATGTTTCAAATCCCAACAGGGATCCATCATTAGGACAATTTTGAATGTTGATAGTAGAAGAGCTCAATTTCGAGCTGCAACTCTTCTTGCTATCTTCACCCTAAATTTTTTGAGTAAAATGATTTCACTCTGTGTATCCCCTCTGCATAGGGAAATGATACTGGATTTAAGACCTCTGTGGTTAATATCTTGTCACTTAGTAACCGGAGAACCCACAGTAAAATCCATGTTTCCGTCAATGTTTCAAATCCCAACAGGGATCCATCATTAGGACAATTTTGAATGTTGATAGTAGAAGAGCTCAATTTTGAGCTGCAATTTTTCTTGCTATCTTCACCCTAAATTTTTCGAGTAAAATGATTTCACTCCATGTATCCCCTCAGCATAGGGAAATGATTCTGGATTTAAGACCTCTGTGGTTAATATCTTGTAACTTAGTAACCGGAGAACCCATAGTAAAAACCATTTTTCCATCAACGTTTCAAATCCCAACAAGGATCCATTATCAGGACAATTTTGAATGTTGATAGTAGAAGAGCTCAGTTTCGAGCTGCAGCTCTTCTTGCTATCTTCACCCTAAATTTTGCGAGTAAAATGATTTCACTCCATGTATCCCCTCCACTATATCTAATAAAATTTTTAATTTCTTCTACACAATCAGAATAATTTATATCTGTATTCCGTCTGCGTGCATTATGAACTTCACCAACTGATTGTAATAACAATATTTTTGATGCAAATGTTGGATGATCTGGAATGAAATTCAAAAATTCCAAACCTGATGACGGTGCCCATTCTGCACTAGTTGAATACTTCTTGCCCCATATTAGTGTTCTCCCATCAATTTTTTTGATATGAAATTAATGTTGGAAGCTAATATCATTAAGTTTTTCAATGCATTCTCCTCACCATGAGATCCATGAATATACCTTCACATGTCAACGATTTCTTCCAACACATCAATAGTAGGCTCTCACATGTATGATTTCTTAATACATTCAATTAATGATGGCAAGCTCAAACTTCCTTCCTCCTCAGTGTGACTAAAAAACCACTAAACATCTAATCAATATGATCATGAGTGTGCCTGACAAGAAGGAAACCAACCTTTACCTTCTGAAAAATTCTAAATTCAACAAGCATGTTTAGATATCCAAAAACAACCTAATTTTTGTTTTCACGGCAAGTGTTGTCAAATTGTAGATACAAAACTTCAGGAATATTACCAGACCAATGAGAAAGCACATTATGAATTATGGTTATTGTCAAATTTGCATCATTATGAATATTTGGAGCTGTGAAGTACACCCTTGGCAACATTTTCCCATTGAAGACCATACAACCGACCAAGTGATACTGAATAAAAATTTCCTCCTGTAAATTTTTGGGTGTGCGAACAAAATGTGGTATAAGTGTTTTCTTCTGGTCCATACCATCAATTATCAAACCCAAATATTTATTCAGAATATCATAACACTTCTTTTGATGCTTGTACAACTTTTTCCTTTCATTTGTTTGCTGTTCGCAATGCTCCTAAATTTCTTTGGCAATTGAATCTACACAACATAAAAGAAAGCCATTAAGAAATACATTTTCATACTTGATGACTATACAATTTTAAAAGATAAATTATGAATGCTTACCTCTTTCTGACCCTTCACATTTGTCCCTTTTTTATTTAAGAGAAGCACATGTACTGCAAATCCCCATCCTTGTCTTCTTAGGAAATTCGGCATCATGCTCTTCATCACTGCTGCTCTCATAGTCCATAGGATTAGGACTAAGTGGACATCGTGACACTCCATTCTTTTGAAATTCGTCATCATGCTCTTCATCACTGTTGCTCTCATAATCCTTAGGATTAGGAATAAGTAAAAACTGTGACTCTTTATTTATTTTAAATTCTTCATCCCCTCTTTCATCAATGTTGCTCTCATAGTCCTTAGGATTAGAACTAAGTGGAAGAATTGACTTTCTATTCATAGTGGAAGAATTTATGTTATATTCATCAATATGAATAGAGTTGTTACGTGATGAAGATGTTATTGCTTCACAAAGAGAAACTTCACTATCAGAAGAATCCATCCCTTTCAAATAGAAGAGGTTGAATGATACAAACATAGACTCTCGTAATGATATTTTTTTTTCCCATAGAAAAAATCATAATTTTATTCATAACATAAAATTACATTTTATAGATGCTAATAAGCATATGCAGAAATGATGTTCCTATTTTCACAGAAAACAACAAAAAAATAAAAATAAAAAACTATTATTTTCTCCCTTTCTTTTTCTCCACCTTATGCCATCCCCCAAAGTTGGGGGAAGTAGTTACAATGGAGCGCTGATTTTCTGTTATAGTTATTGGAGAGTCCTTATCTAAATTAGATCCTTCTAATCCATGAATTCTCTTGTTTCCAGTTATTTCCTTTTCTGTTGTTTGGGGATCGTGTTGCTGCAATGGGTTACTGGGATCTTCCTCTTGTTCTTGCATGTTGTGCTAGATTTTTTGTTCATCCTTTTTTGCTTTTTCTTCTGTAGTGTCTGTTGTGTCTTCTTCTTCTTCCAATGGCTCTGTACTTTTCCATCTTTTAGGCTTCCTCTGTTGCTTCTTGTTACGATTGGGTATGTTTCTTTCCTATGGAAAAGCACTATGGAGGTGGCATGTTTGTAGGCATCCTCGTCATTGGAATGTTGTATTTTCATAATCTAAGGATTGTATCCACTAAGTGTTATTAAAGTTCAGTGTTATACTTTCTAGTAGCACCTAGCTGAGATCTACTTCAACACATATTCTGGCGGAGGTAAATATTCCCTTTGTGACTCTGTCTTCATCAATATTTAGAAAATTTTTTAGGGTATTGCCTATAGAAATTAAAACCTTGTGGTACCAAAAGTATAGTGGAAGGTTGTGCAACCTAACCCAGACTGGCATCTTTGATACCACCATTGTATTGGAGTCGAAATCTAGAAACCATGGGGTGATAAAGAGCCCTGCGTTGCCCCAGAACCATGGCCCCGTATTAAGGATGTATTCCTTTTCCTGTATTGAGCAGAATCTTATTATAAAAAAACCTTTTAGGCATAAGTAAATATCGCAGTTTGGTGTCCAGGTAGTGTGGATCTAGTGGTGCAGGTCACTAGATCTGGGTCAATACCCGTTGAATCTATAGATAACTGAGTGGGCATATAGATCTGTGTACAGAGAAGTTACCTCAGGCATTGCAATGGTGAGTGTCAGATTCTTAGTTTTTTGTTCAACAATGTAGGGCCCATGAAGTACAAGGGTTGTTGCAAGGTTGGCTTGCGCTTTCCCTTTACCCAGCATCCTTGAAGGATCCCGTGTTCTTGTAGTTTATGTTCTTTGAGCTGGTTCCAGCGCATCTACCTCTCAGGCAGAGGTTGATGATGATGGTCGAATATGTCGTTATGTTGTAATCTTGGAGGGTGTAGTTGTCCTATAGGTTGCGCCCCATGTATAACAAATTTTTCCCCTGTTCTGGTATGCCAAGTAGGTTCTGTATTTTATTCCATAGATCCTGGATGCTGCTGCCCTTCCATAACTTTAGGCAGTAATGTCTTCCTTCTGGTGCTTTAATGAAGAACTTTATGTAATCCTCCTCTCTAGAGTTTAAGTCCCATTGAGTTTTCCCCCGACCACTTCTGCGATTTGGGCTTGTGGGTCAGGACAAGGTGTTGTTTTGGTGCTTAGCTTCCCCCAGATCTGAAATTTCGGTGGGCAAATCAGACCTCTATGTACCAAATTTATTAGATCATTTACAAATCTGAGGGTTTTTTCACCTTCATTGGCATGATACGTTGACCTAGATCCGAATAGTGCCCATGCATGAACAACGGGGCCAGACTCAGGATTGTGTTTAAAAAATAAGAAGGGATTTTTGTTCCTTACCTCTAGATCATTTAGGGTGCTAGCTCCGGTGCTATTAGCATGATAGATCCATTTTCCATTTGCCTAAATCGACGATGATACAGTGGATGCGGAAACCCTCACAAAGATTTGTAAAAGATCCACCTCAGTGGGGTGTGGATCCGTCTGAGGTAAGGATCGATCTATTGTCTAGGGGTCTAGATCTGATGGATCGTGGCATATCTGAGTGATGTCTGAGTCTTGTTTCTCTGAGTCTGGGCTATTGTCCAGCATGTTTGCCTCCCTTCTTGCTTTTCCTCATGTCCCTGTCATTTTCTCCCTGTCACCCAGCTATGATAGCCCTTGGATCTGAGTATATTGGTATAGATCTAGCCAAAACAAGGGGCCTTCTACTGCACTATTTCCTGATAGGGGGAGTTCACCCACATCTGAGATCATGTAGTTGCTTAAAGCACCAGATCTAAGGCATGGTTCCAAAACCCCCAGAAAATAATCAAAATCGGTGCCCAGGGTTCAGTCCCAGTACTTCCCCTTCCTTGGTTGGTAATCCTAATATTTACTGCAAGAGTAGAGATATGGTCATCCTTCGAGTCAGATAGATTGAATGCGACGCCCGATCCAGTCCAGGGCTTGTCTTCCTTCAGGGGCATGGTAGTAAGGGTCTGTTGCTGACGGGGAGGAGAGACGTAGCATGCTCCGTATTTGATAACTAGACGGCCAGAGTGAAAGAGCATCAATGGCCCAGTTTGTAGGTTTGGGATCAAGGCACTTTGGCCGAGAACAACAACGACTACCTTTGTTGTTGCCATTACTCCACCTCTAGGATCTCCCCCTCTCGTAATGATATTATATATCTTAAAGAATGAAATTTTCCCTCCAAAAATTTTGTTTTATGTATTTCCCTCCATTATTTTATTCTACAATTTATTGAAAATATTTAAATAATTTTTTTTTATGAATAAAATCTTTAAATTTAAAATTGTAAACTAAATCTTTTACCTAAATTAATTTAATAGTTAAACTATATAATATTTACTAGACAATTAAATGTGTTTTTTTTAATTTTTATAATACCTTCTAAAACAAATTAATCCCACATTCATCGTGTTGTAAAACAATTCCATAATATTCATTTTATCATAGTTTCCTATATTGCCATAACAAAATTAACATGTTAATTTTTTTAAAAACAAATTAATCCCACATTAACCGTACGGTAAAACATTTCCATAATTTCACCTATATAATAAATTTCATTATCACTATTACTCACATCACATCAAGGTTTTCCGAAGTTCTTTAAAAGACTTGGAGCGAATTTGTGGAGCAGCTACAATGCTATCAACAACATATTCAATGGAGGATTCTCGCATTTGAAAGGTTAGTTAATTTTTCTACTTTGCAAATTTTAAAATAAATAAGTTTAATAAAATTTAAATTATTTTTTTTTAAATTAAAAAATTTTTGGGGTGCCAAATTTATCACTACGTCTAGTAGTGGGGCATGGTGGGCTTCGATAATGCTTAACGAGGCCAAACGGGCTCGTAGGTTAGGGGTGGTGGGGCTGGCTACCAGGCACCTTGCCCCACACCCGGCAGCCCTAACGACTTCGCCCGGTGGGTGGGAAGGGCAATTCTCCCCCCCCTGAAATTGCCTCGCCACCCCCGTGGGTCGTTGGGCCGCCAGGGTGGGGCGGACGACTGCGGACAATCCCCGCCCCACACTGGCAGCTCAACGACCTGTGTGGGTGGTGGGGCGATTCTAGGAATCGCCCCACCCGAGCAGCCCAATGGCCCATGGGGGTGGCAAGGCGATTCCAAGAATCACCCCGCCACCCCTGCGGGCCATTGGGTCGCCACGGTGGGACAAAAGGCTGCGGACAACCTCAGTCCCACCCCGGCGGCCCAACGGCCTGCAAGGGTGGCGGGGCGACTCTCGGAATCACCTCGCCACTCCCATGGGACATTGGGCTGCTGAGGTGGGGCGGGGATTGTGCACAACTGTCTGCCCCACCACGGCGGCCCAATGACCTTTGGGGGTGGAATCGCCCCGCCACCCCGTGGGTCGTTGGGTCACTTTGTTGAGGTGGGGCTGGGGTTCGAGATGGAGCGTAGTTGTTGGGCTACTAGGGGGCCGGACCCAATGGCTGACTCAGTTGGCCGACCGATTTTCAGGTTTATAGAATTAATTATCATTTATCATTTTCATTGTTAATTTAAGTTATTATTTTTTGTGATTCACTGATTTATATATATCTTTCTTTCAAGAAAATGGCATCAAAGAAGATTTCTGTGAATCTTTCTGGACCAAAGACGCTTAAAGGTGGATCTTCAAAAAATATTGGTGAATGAACCCCACCTGAGCTGATAGCTACGATAAGAAGATGATTTCATACTAGAAGAAATTAAAAGAAGTGAAACTTCCATCAAATGTCTAGTATGTGAAAGAAAGAGAAATCCAAAATGTGCAGATATATCTATATGTTGATATACCTAATGATAATGGAATTTATGAGGTGATGGGAAAGGTCATAGACATGTGTTCGGTATCGGACAATGAAGTTGTTTACATACTTACAAAACCACCCAAGTCACATGAAAGGATTAAATACCAGTTATCATATTCATTGTATGACACAAGAGGTATCTACAAAGTTGTGTAAACAAATCGTAAATGAGATGACACAAAATATCGTAAGTATTGTTATTTATATGTGTTTTGCGTTCTTGAAATTGTCTCACTATATTTTTATAATTTTATTTTTATTGACATATGATATTTTGTTTGGCAGAATTTTGTTGAAAGTTGTTCAATTAGGTTGGGAGGCATTCATTTCATAGAACATGATATTATGAAAGTTGTTAACAATTTCTATTCAGTGTCAGAAGAAGATATGGCAAACAAGAAAAATGTAGTAATTCATGATGCTACAAAACTACATCCAAGGGATCAGAAAAAAGCCTTTAGTGGATAAATCTAGCAATGGTAGACAAGTTACTTTTGAAGACGAGGAAGTTGAAAATGGCAGTGAAGAATATGTTCTCGTTACTGTGGATGACATTGGAACTAAGAAGAGTCGTAAAAGACCAAAAGTAACAATGCCCAAGAATAAATTTGTTCCAGTTAGTGATGAAAATGTTATGAGGAAGAAAAGTAAAGTTGAACATTTTGAAGTAGTCATTACCAACAGTCAAGAACCTAGTGAAACTTCAAAAGAAAGCAGATAAATCATTACACTGGGAGATGATTTAGAGGATGGCATTATCAAAACAAAACAAAACAAAATTCCATTTGACAAAACTTGACAAAGAGAAACTTAATTGAGAGTGGTCGTACATTTCAGCTTAATGTCAAACAAATCTATAAGGAAAGTGAAGGACAATGTAAATATCAAATCAGAAAGCCACACCATCTGCATGTTCACAATTTGAAGACATTGATGAGGTACAATCCATATGCTCATGTGGTTAATTATGTGCTTCTTGTTGATCTATTTCAAGTTACCAATAAAGAATCATTTGATAAGTCAAAATGTTTTGAATACAATTATTATGTGCTTTGGGGGAACCATTCTGTAGAAGCTCAAAGACTATTGATGGAGGAATATCCCAATAACCCACATTTTGAAACAATGAAATGTATCATTTATGTTGGTTTATCAGATACAGAAGCAAAGTTAGTGGCATGGGATCATAATTTAGATAATGAATATAGGATGTTTATGACTTTCATCCAAAGGGTTAGATTTATTCATAGTGAATTTGAAGAAAAATGTGGTGGGGATAGGATAAATGTTATTGTAGATTTCCGAAAGGAATGTTGTATGGAAATAGGCTATCAAATTGAAGAGAAAATCAATTCAAAAGGCAGCAAAGGCAACAAATTTAGTGATTTATTCAGAGGTGTTGATAACATTTTATAGTTGGCATTTAAAACTGGAGAGAAATGGAAGTTGATTAATGATATTTTTAGCATGTGGGAGAACATTGGCATTAAAAACCAGAAGGTCAAAAGGTCTAAACCATTGATATGTAGCAACAATAAATCAAGGCCTGAAATGAAACAGCTTCCAGAATATATGACTATCACACATTAGAGAGCATTGCAAGGAGTTAAGGATGAAAAAATTTTCAAACCAATATTATCTCGTGTGAGGTCATGGGTATTATCATTGGAGGAAATGTCTGAAGAATTTCCAAAGTTTGTTGAATTATTTTTATTTATTTCTAGATTATCATTTTCTTTTAAATATAACATATTGTTCTTGGTAGTATTTGTTATACATATCATGATATTAATTTTTTTTACTTTATCTTTGCAGTCACAAAGTTTACATGAAAATTCAAGAACAAATGGTTAAATTGTTGAATGAAAATAGTTGTGATGATGTTGTATGCAACTATCCAGATTCAAGTTCTACATCAACATTAAATTTTTTATCTTGCATTTAAAGGGGTATGTTGATTTATACATTCATTTTTACTCGTCTTTATACTATTTTTAATTTATAACTTACACATATATTTGTTTATTTTATAAAAGATGAAGAAAGATGCAAATGGAGCACCAGATAGTTTCAAAACCTTTATTGAAAAAATTAAGATCGAAAGACTGAAGAAGCAAAGTCTTAAGAATGTTGAACTTGATCCAACTCTTACTCATTTCATTTGTAATGGGCTTGACTCTATTCAATATCAAGTAATACAAGGAGACTATGAAGACATTGCTAAACTCATATCTAAAAGGGATTATGCCCTAGTTATTGTAGATATTCCCCATGGTTTCAATATTCCAAACATTAACTATGATAGTGACCCTTATACTTATCAAGCTCTTAGTAAAGTGGTTGCGGAATTTCTAGAAGTCACATCATCACCATTATGGAGATTTGTGACATTTCATTCAAACACACAATTGGCAATGTTATTGTCAAGTTTCAAGGGGAAAACAAATTCAAGGATACAGCTTACATGGTAAGACGTTTAAAATGTATATCTGATTAATGTTAAAAAATTCATTTATGTACAAGTTCATTGAATTTTTACTATTTCATGTTACAGGAAAAAGTCAAATCTTCTTAATTGTGAAGATCAACTATTTATAAATGATTGTGAGTTCATCCATATTGATAACTGGGCAAAAAATGATAGCTATATGTCTATGCTTTTTAATCGAGTAGATGGAAAGAGTCGTAACCAAATACTGACTTATGATGTTGTGAGAAAACTAACATATGAAGATAAAGAAGCAAAAGGAGAGATAGTTAACATTTATCAAAAACCACTATTATTTATTAACTATCTTATAGACATATGTTCAAATGAAGAAGATTGGGTTCTAGATTTATTTTCTGGCTCATGTAAGTTTTATTATATGTGTTCGGTTGTGTTATATTCTTTCCACATAGTTAACACGGGAGTTGAAGGGCACCCATAACCCCACTTTATGGGGTTCGGGGCACCACCCCAGAAAATTTTCGTTTTGGACCCTATGTTAGGTTGGGCAGACCCACCTATGGTTTAGTGCATGATTTTCGCACATGTTTTTGGACGCGATGGTTTTTGGTCCATGTTATTGGACAGGATGGTTTTCGGTCCATGGTATTTGATGCTTTGGCATGTATAAATATGTATTGTAACATTGAAAGGATCATAATGAAAAATCAAGCTGGTAGTCCCGGTTTTGGAATTCAGGGGAAAAATCTCTGTGTAAATGTGTTTTATGTTTTATGATCTCTCATTGTTTATTTTCTATGTTTTAGAATTCGTATGCATGTAATTTCTGTATGGGGTTAAAACCTACATTTGGTATCAGAGTTGTTTTGGCTTCAAGGGGACGCCTTTGTTGCTGAGGGGTTTTACTCGGGCCTGTGGTAGACCCTATTCAGTGGGAGATCTGCGAGATCGATTCTGGTGGTGAAAGAAGATGGCGAGTAGTGGAAAAATAAAGATCGAGAAATTTCATGGTCAGAATTTTGAGTTGTGGAAACTCAAGATGGAGGATCTGTTGGTGGATAAAGACCAGCAGATCGCGATAGATCCAGGTACTGAACCAACAGGAGTGTTCGATGAATAATGGAAGAAGTTTGATCAGAAGGAAAAGAGCACAATATGATTGTGTGTCTCAGATTCAATATTGCTAAATGTATCAGGGGAAGCTACGATAAAGGCTTTGTGGGACAAGTTAGGGACTTTGTACCAATCTAAGTCTCTAATGAATAAACTGTTCCTGCAGAAAAAAATTGTATAACCTGAGGATGAAATATGGAGACTCGGTGACAGAGGATCTGAACGCATTTAATATTGTGGTAAGTTAGTTAGCATCTATTGATATTAAAATTTCAGATCAAGATAAGTGCATCCATTTGTTGTGTTCTCTACCAGATTCGAGGAATAGTCTCGTTATTGCAATAGGTAGCAATGCAAATGCCTTGCATTTTGATGAAATAGTCTCATCCTTACTAACGGAGGAGATGAGACAGAAAAATATGAAGAGTCAAAATGGTGGTGCCTTGTTTGTACGAGGGCGGACCTAGAATAGAAACAAAAATAAGTCATCGAGTGGGAGATCTAAATCTCCAGGAAAACCTTTAAAGGTGGTGTGCTGGAAATGTGGAAAAGAAGGGCACTACAAAAGGGACTATAAATCTAAAGCTCCTGACAAATGAAAGGGATCTGATGAGACTCCTTCTACAGAAGAAAAAACCACCTCAAATGAAGGTGGGGACTTGGCTTCTTCAAGTACACATGTAGATCATGAGGCATGGTTGATTGACTCAAGTGCATCCTTTCACTTCACTCCCCATAGAGAGTGGTTCTACGAGTATGAGAAATATAATGGTGGTGATGTCTTTTTGGGGGATGAAAAGAAGGCTAGAATCGTTGGTCATGGAAAAGTAAAGTTGAAGTTGCAAGGTGGAAGGGTTAGAACACTTCCAGGTGTTCTACATATTCCTGCATTAGCCAGAAATTTGATTTCTGTTAGCAAACTGAATGATGCAGGTGTAAAAACAGTGTTTGAGAAGGATATCGACAAGATGGTTTGGGGAGCACTGGTATTAATGCGGGGAGTTCGGATTGGAACTCTGTACAAGCTGCAAGGAAGCACTGTTATTGATGGGTGTGATAGTTTTGTGATTCCTGAAAGTGGAGCGGAAAATCTAGTGGTCTTTGGAGAGAAGACCATGCTGTCGCATCAAAGGCTTGGACATATTGGAGAGAACAGCCTTTGGATACTTCATGGTAAATGTATGATAGAAGGTATGAGTAATAGTTCTCTGGATTTTGATTTCTGTGAAAATTGTGTATATGGGAAGCAAAATCGGGTGAGCTTTCCCTCTGGTAGTAAGAGGGTGAAACAGATATTAGAACTTGTGCACAATGATGTGTTTGGACCTGTGAAGGTTCCATCACTGGGTAAGTCTGTGTACTATGTATCATTTATAGATGACTTCTCAAGGAATACATGGATATATTTCCTTAAGAAGAGATTTGAAGTCTTTGACAGGTTTAAAGAATTTAAGGCTCTGGTGGAAAACCAGACAGAGAAGAAGATAAAGGTGCTGAGGATAGATAACGATGGAGAGTTTTGTAGTAAGGAATTTGAAGAATTCTGTAAGAAGTGTGGTATAGCACGGCAGAAGACTACTCCATATACACCTCAGTAAAGTGGAGTTGCAGAAAGAATGAATAAGACGTTGATGGAAAGGGCAAGAAGGATGCTTAGTGGTGCCGGGTTAGGACAAGAATTCTGGGCAGAGGCGGTGAATACTACATGTTACCTAGTCAATAGGTCACCTTCATCAGCGTTGGAGGATAAGACTCCACAAGAGGTATGGACTGGTAAGCAACCCTCTCTTTCACCTCTGAGGGTATTTGGATGTGATGCATATGTACATGTTCCAAAAGATAAATGAATCAAGTTAGATAGTAATTCTGAAAAGTGCATCTTTATTGATATAGGGATGGTTTAAAGGGTTATAAGAATTAGAACCTAGTCAAACGAAATGTTGTGTACAGCCAAGATGTGGTGTTCAGAGAGGTGAAAGATGTTATTAAATATGAAATCCAACCAAAAGAACCCGAGAAGATAGAGTTTGAGCTAAAGGAGGAATAATCAGACTCTACAACAAAGGAAGAATTAGAATATGAAGAGCCATAAACTCCAGCTTTGAGAAGATCAGTTCGAGAAATAAGACACCCTAAAAGATATAGTCCATCTGCTTTCTGTTCAAATTTTGTTTTATCTATTACTGACGATGATACTAGAACTGTGAAGGAAGCAGTAGATTCAGAGGATGGAAAACTCTGGAAAGAGGCCATGGTTGATGAAATGGCATCTTTGCACAAAAATGAGGCTTGAGATCTAGTGGAGTTGTCGGCTGGAAAGAAACCCATTGGTAGTAAATGGGTGTTCAAAAAGAAGACAAATGTAGAAGGAAAATTGGAGAAATACAAAGCTCGGTTGGTAGAAAAAGATTATTCCCAAGTGTCGGGAATTGACTTTGGTGATATTTTTTCTCCTGTTGCCAAGGTGACCTCTATTAGGTTACTTTGATCTGTTGCTGCTGCTTTTGATTTTGAGGTAGAACAGATGGATGTGAAGTGTCACGCGGAATGGGTTATACTTGCGGGCAAATCTAACCTTCCTAGGAGTCTAAGACTCTCTAATGACAAACAAACCAAATAAGAGCTATCCTTCTCTAGATACATATCATTTTACAAGAATTCAAATGTTCTCGATCTTACCTTAGGTCCAATGCTTGTTGTAGTAGTCCAGTCTTTGTTGATCCGGATGAGCTCCTCCTTCACCTTCAGACCTGCATTCACTAACAAGGCAAACAATTACATAGCATCTGAATATTCGTTATAAAACAAAATATATCTATCATACTGACCAAGGAATGCATGAAATAATTCATTAACAA